>JANBOH010000255.1:0-22089 GCA_027478445.1 Coemansia asiatica | reverse complement strand
CAAACAATCACCTTTTTTTTTCATATCCACATCCCTACACAAACATATTTTCCCCTTTCACAAACAAATCTACACACAGACATCCTATTCTATTCTATTCTATTCTATTCTATTCTATTCTTTATTTCTTTATTTCTTCTCATACTAATACTTTCTAATGGCAATTGATAACATAGTAGTTCCTGACCAGAGCGACCAGAATCCTGGCAAAGCCAGCGAGTCTGCATCTGAGCAGCAGCAGAGCTCGTTCAGCTGGAACACCATCCAAGACAGACTTCGCGAGTCTATTATATCCATCCGATGCCAAAGCGCTATGTTTTTTGACACCGAGTCGCCTGGCTGCGGCCATGCCACGGGATTTGTCGTCGACGCAGAGCAAGGAATTGTTTTGTCTAACCGACATGTCATGGGCCCTGGGCCATCATTCCACAAGGGCGTGTTTTTCAACAACACCGAGGTATTTCTGCAGCCCTGCTACTACGACCCAATCCACGACTTTTCGTTCTACCGCTACGACCCAGAAGAGCTGCAAGGCTTCACGCCAAAGGCCATCGAGCTATGCCCCGAAAAGGCGCAGAGCGGTTTGGAGTTCCGTCTGGTGGGCAACGACAGCAACGAGAAGATGTCAGTCCACTCGGGCGAGCTGTCGCAGATGGACCGCAATGCACCTATTTACGACTACGGCTACAGCGACTGCAACACTTTTTATATCCAGGCATCGACTACGTCAAAGGGCGGGTCTTCGGGATCGCCCGTGGTCAATATTGAGGGCCAAGCTGTGGCATTAAACGCTGGAGGTAAAAACCAGTCTCTTTCGTGCTTCCTTCTGCCTTTGCACAGAGTAGTCTATGCGTTTGAGTATATCAAACGCCGCGAGATACCTCCTCGCGGCACTCTGCAGGCAGTCTTCAAGCATATCACGCATGTGCAGGCTGAGCGCTTTGGCCTGGACCTTGTTGCGGCTGTGCAAGAGGGCGGACGCACGGAAAACGCTACTGGGTTCTTGATTGTCGACAAGATTCTCCCTGACGGACCGGCCTCTGGCAAGCTGCAAGTAGGCGACATTGTCATTTCAATCAACGACACATCCATTGCAGAGTTCCCCGATATGTCCGCAGCTGTCGATGCGGCTGTTGGTCAGAGCGTCGAGCTCAAGGTGTTTAGCGGAGGGACATTCAGAGCCGAGCAGGTAATGGTCCAAGATATGTACAATATCACGCCGTCCAAGCTGCTGCGTCTTGGCGGTGCCACACTACATGACATGTCGTTCCAAAAAGCTGTCTGGGCATCGGCTCCTATCTATGGCGTCTTTATTGCAATGGACACCAATGGCTTTATTCCAGAAAGATTCAGAAACAGTCAGCATGTCATCTACGCGGTAAACAACCAGCCAACCCCCAATCTCGATGCCTTGCTAGACATCGTTGCTGATGTCAGACGCGATGAGCCAATTGTGCTGACAATCAAGAACATGCACGACTTGCGCAACGAGAGCGTCGTTATAGCGCGCCATCCGCAGATCACTTTGCCAAACATGGTGTTTACGCGCAGCGCTGTTACGGGATTCTGGTCGTCGCAGCCATATATGGGCATGTCCAAGGTGGCTGCAAGAGCAGATTCAATCAGCACGCCGTCGGTATCGGGGTCCGAGGAGCCAATGACAGCTGTCGAGTCGATAGTCAAGGAAACTGGCAAGATGCGCTCGTTTGCAGATGCATTTGCGCAGAGCACGGTTGTCATCGAGGCAAGCTCGATATGCCCTGCCGACAACGGCGGGTATGAGAGCGACTCGGGCATTGGCCTGGTGCTAGACAAGCAGCTGGGCATTCTTTTGTGCTGCGCTGACCTAGCAACCAATCCTACGCACATGTACACGGTTACCTTTGGCGGTCTGGTCAGAGTCCCAGCGACGCTGGCATACATGCACCCGCTGTACCCGATCTGCTTCCTCAAATACGACCCGGCTCTGCTAGCCGAGGAAGAAGAAGTAGTCGGATCTGTCGCGGTGTCAGACTTGGACATAATTGGCAATGACAAGAGCAGCCTTGAGGAGGAAGAGGTGCTGCTGGATGTCGGCGCACAGGTCACCGTATATGTAGGCAGTCTGAGCAAAGGAATAGCCCAGACGTCAGCAACAGTGCTTTCTCGCTCAAGGGCAGGAAGCACGACGTGCAACTGGTGCATGGACCACGGGTACTTTAGAGCCGAGGTGTTTGGCCTGGTTCCATCGGTAGCGCTTGGCCAGACGAGCATCGGCGTCGTCTGCAATGGCAACCAGAGAATCGGCGGTCTTTGGCTGCATCAGCCCACATGCTGTCACAGAGGCTCTTCTGGCGGTACGATGGTCGGACTGGACATCTCGCTTGTTCGGCCCGTGCTCAAGTCCCTTAAGACTGCCGAGGACGAGGTCGACATTGTGCGTGTTTTGGACGTTGAGTTTGATACTCGGTCTTTGGCCACTGCGCGCATCCTGGGCGTCAGCGACCAG
The DNA here is from genome assembly GCA_027478445.1 of Coemansia asiatica. Classification (NCBI taxonomy): domain Eukaryota; kingdom Fungi; phylum Kickxellomycota; class Kickxellomycetes; order Kickxellales; family Kickxellaceae; genus Coemansia; species Coemansia asiatica. Next base: position 19,601 of record JANBOH010000255.1, on the reverse strand, counting down.
CATATTCGGCAGATGATCCAGGAGCCCAATCCTCAGAGCAGCGTATTTATGGTCAGCCGGATCCTGAACAAGCGCAATTCCGACGAGCCCTCGCTGGAGGTCGGCGACATCGTGCTGAGCGTCGATGGTCGTCCAGTGCAGCATATCAACGATCTGGCCTGTTTGTACAGCCGCGACCTGGCAAAGCTCAAGATCGTGCGCAACAGGATCGAGCAGACCCTTGTTTTGCCAACAACTGGATTGTCAGGAATCAACACGCGACAAGTCGTGTGCTGGGCTGGTGCATTTATGCAGAAGCCCTGGAAGCGCGTTCTGGAGCGAGCCAACCGCATCCCATCAGACGTCTACACTTTTTCGTCGTTCAGCGGGTCGCCTGTCAGCGCAGAGCTAAGCGATGCCAGTGCCTTTGTCACGGCAATTGACGAGCAGCCGGTCAAGACGCTTGAAGATGTTGTGCGCATAGTTGAGGCTTTGAACAACGAAACTGCTAGCGGCTTTAATGCGCGCGTTGCTAGTGGCAAGGTGTTTTCTAGCGGCAAGATGCCTGGGAGAGACGTGATTGTTCGCGGCGTCACGCTTGCTGGCCAGGAGCTCGTTGGCACCATCCGCACCAATGACCACTACTTCCCTGCTTGGCAGATTCAAAGAGGACCCAAGGCCAGTGATTTCTGGACCTGGTCGGCCATATGATATACGAGCAAATATTTCCTTTTTATTTTTATTTCAATAAATTTAAAATTATCGGTATAAACTTTTGAAATTGACAGACTGTCTGGATGAGGAGTCGTCGTTGTCTAGATGTTTGGCAGAGACAATGTTTATTAATGGTATAGCCCGACATCCTCAGTATCATCATCGCTGGTTGCGTATATGCCATGTCCCTCAGCAATATGCGCAGTTAGCAATAGGTTTGCTTGTAATATTATCAGACAGAGCTAGCGTCATCGGTACTGTTATTGCGGGACGGTAGATGAGCTGGGTTCTATCCCGAGGGCCCGAACCTGACACAAACAGACAACCTCCTTTTTTTTTTAGCTCATCTCATTTTACCAACTTGCAATTTTGGAGAGATTTTCCAAAAATAAATGTTTTTTTTTCTGCGAACAAAGACATTTTCTATATATATCGTAAACAATATATTGTCTATACGAATCGGCGCACAATGAGGAGATGCCGGCAAATGAGTGCGAGAGTAGTAGGAGGAAAAGAGTCTGGCTGATTGTTCCTTGTGCTTGCTAAGCATCAGAAAGGAGAGAGAAAAAAAGCAGCTACAATGGGCAGATTGTTTGAATGGTGCAAATGCTGCATATACACTATAAATAAATAAAAAGGATGTCTCTATTGCTCATAATAGCATTATCCTCTTTTCGACAAAACCTCGGGCTATAAAAAGGGGGGCACAAGAAGGAGCGGGGAGTGACAAAAAAAAAAGTCAGAGAAGCTGGTCTATATTTTTCTTTTGTCAGTTAATTTAATTTATACATATAGCGATTTTATTCATTTTTCGTTTTCATTTAGAAAAAAAAACTTTATATTTAATATGAAGATTGCTGCATTTTCAAGTATCCTGATAGGCATCGTCTCGGTTCTTCCAGCACTCTGCGCAGGCGCAAGTGTCTCGGCAATCACTCTGGAGCAGCTCAACAAGGCAGTCTCTTCGCGTGCATCGGACAGCTCTTGCGCATCAGTCAGCACTCCCAGCGAATGTGCGCCCAACTCACGCGCAGTGATGGCCATCAACCATGCAATAGCCAAGTACGGCGTGACAAGCACCGGCGAGATAGCTGCACTTATAGCGCTGATGGCATATGAGTCGGCCGACTGGCAGTACAACATCAACCATTATCCGGGAAGACCTGGTCAGGGAACCAAAGCCATGCTGATGTATGATTTCATAGAAAAGTACGCTCAGCAGGTACATCAGAGCGAAGCCACCCGAGTATTGATTTCTGGCGGCAACTCTGACTCTGCTAAAAACAGCGTCCGCGAATTGGTTCTCAACGACGACGACAGCTTTGGTGCTGTCTTCTGGTACCTTGTGACACAGGCACCGGCCTTTCACAATAACCCAGCAAAGCTGCGCGCTGGCAATGCTGATGACTTTAAGGAATACGTTGTCAACGGTGTCAATGCCGGATGGGACGATAAGCGCATGAGTATCTGGAACCAGGTCAACAGCGCGTTTCAAGGCTAGTGGCGATGAGATGAATTCCTTTTCAGCGGCTGCATTGGTGACTGCTGATACCTGCCATATGCTGCTTGTGGCATTTATTGCTTTATTAATATAAAGATACACACTAACAAACAAATAAGCAAACAAAAGGCAAAGTATTTGCATTCGCATGTGCATGTGTGTTTATGTCCATTGTCGTTGTAAGCAATTTTATTGTTTTTGATATACGTGATCAATACAAAAAGATATATGTATATATCTGATTTGTTATTTTTCTAACATCCAGTCTTGACAAAAGCAAATTAAACGACTACAAGCTCTACACTACAACAGAAAAATATATATATATATATATATATGAAAGCAACGAGAATGCTCAAGCGAGGAAGACACTTTTCTTTTTGTGATTGTCAACACAGACCAATACATCACAAAGCACAAGAGAAAGCTTTAAGATTGCTGGTTCAGCTAAAAGCATGAACGTTGCAGCGATCGACCACTTTGCATTTCTATTTTAAAATTTTGCGAGAAATCACATAAAATTGGGTGTGAAAAAAAATGAAGAGTACGAAAAAAAAACAAACAAACCGCTTCAAGACCACCGCATTTTAAATGCATTTTTACAGAGAAAGCAGCAGGACATTGTGTAAACATAAATAAACAGTGAATATTTCAATTTGAGCAACCTTCTTTTCTTTTTTAAAGAATCATTTATCGCATTCTTCACTTTTAAACCTCTTTTTTTCATTCCCTCAGCATATCCAAAGCCTAGAACTGGTCTTCTAGCAACTCCCTTCATATCTACGCATCCAAACCGCATCTTTCTTAAAGCTTACCCAACCCTCCACTCTTTTTTTTTCTTTATTGTTGACAATGAAGTTTATCGAGACCATCGGAATTTTTGCTGTCTTGAGCGCAAGTGCATTTGCTGGCAAGTGCGGCGTTCAGCAACCCCCAGTGCCCGAGTACACTACATTGTCGACGATTGAGGCTGTGTCCCCGACAACCTCTGTTCTGGACTACACCACTTCTTCGTCGTCGTCGTCGTCGTCATCAGTCGAGATTGTGCCCACGAGCTCTGCTCCCGAGTACACTGCCTCATCTTCGTCTTCGACTTATTATTCGTCTCTGTCGCAGCTTTCGACAACGTACCCCGCCGAGTACTACACTACGATCGAGAATCCTTTCAGCACGTACCTTGTGAGCCCAGACAATGGCAGTTCTTCCTCGTCCCCGTCATCGCCATCTTCATCTTCATCGACTACGTACCCCGCCGAGTACTACACTACGATCGAGAATCCTTTCAGCACATACCAGGTAATCTCGAGCACTGCTGCGGCTGCGCCGTCAGAGACACCGTCATCCTCCGCTTACCAGCTGACGCTGGAGCAGCTCAATGCGGCGGTCCCTGATCGCGCAGGCGCCGACTCTTGCAGCAGCGCAGAGTTCCCCGACGAGTGCGCCACTAACGAGCAGGCGCTGCCAGCCATCAACGCAGCTTTGACCAAGTACGGCATAACCAAGCGCAGCGAAGTCGTAGCGGTGATCTCGCTGATGGCCTACGAGTCGTCCAGCTGGCTGTACAACATCAACCACTGGCCCGGCAGAGCCGGCCAGGGAACACGCAACATGCAGATGACCAACTTTAACCAGGAATATGCCTCGTTCCTGCATCCCGAGCAGGCCTCGAGTATCCTGGCATCGGCTTCCAATTCTGCTTCTGATGAAACTGTCAATGCACTGCGGGCTCTGGTGCTTAATGACAACGATAGCTTTGGCTCTGGTTTCTGGTATCTGGTCAACAAGGCTGCTGCCTACCATGACACGGGAAAGATTGCTGATAATAGCGCCGATGCCTTCAAGGACTATGTTGTCAGTGGCGTGGGCGCTGGCTGGGACGATGCTCGCCAGACCGTCTGGCAGACCGTCAACAGTGGCATTTCTGCCTAGATATTTATCTAGTGATGATATTGTCTTTTACTTTTTTTTTAGTCTAGTCTTATTTGCCTTTTCAGATACTTTATTTACTAAATCCTAACGAACAATTTTATATACATATGTACATATGTCTGGAGAATTGTGATTTTATATGTTGATCAGATTCTGCTTGATCGCAGCCCGCCTGATTATTTATTTTTCAGTGCATCTTTATCTTGCGATCATATCATTTTTTTTTCTCTTCTCTCTAACTGGGTTTTCTTGTTGCCAAAATTATTTTTAAACATTCATTGAGCCCTTTTTTTTTACTTTTTAATTTCTTTTGTCAATTACAAAAGAAAACAAAATTGGTTTTTTTTCTACTAATCATATTCTGGTTATCACTCACTCATTTAGAATTTTCAAAAAAAAAAAATACATTATTTATTTAATTAATGTTTTCTGTCGCACGTACACGACTGGGCACTGCGGGTGCCAAAGTTGCTTCTGGGCGAGCGCTGTCGCTGAGCACGTTTACATCGCAAAAGATGGCAAAGCAGACGAGGCCGATAATAAACAACAGCGACGAGACCACGTATGCGGCTCTGGAGGCACGGCTGAACGTGCAGTTCAAGGATCGCGGGCTGATGAAGCAGGTGTGTACGCACAAGTCGTTTGACCAGGGCCTGGAAAGCAGCAACGAGCGGCTTGAGTGGCTGGGCAAGCGGGTTCTGAACCTGTATGTAGGCGAGTATCTTGTAGCAAAATACCCGAATCTGCCTATGGAGAGCCTGCAGGACGTGCAGCATGCAAACTTTGGCATGGGTAGCTTAGCCGAGGCAGGCAAGCATTTCGGCATGCTGCCAGCAATGCGGTGGAGCAGCTCTGCAGGGCCAACGCAGACAGTTGGGGCAACCAAGGTGCTGGGCAAGGCGGTGCAGGCTTTGGTGGGAGCCGTGTATATGGATCAGGGAGCAGCGGCAGCCAAGGAGTTTGTCAAGCGGCATCTGCTGACCAAGCCCGTGGATATCGAGGCAGTTGTACAGCTGAAGAACCCCAAGACGATGCTTGTGGAGCTGACTAAGCGCAAGGGCCTGGAGTATCCTATTGCTCGCTTGATGAAGGAGACGGGTCGGTTTACCTCATCGCCGGTATTTATTGTCGGCGTGTTCTGCGGCACCCGCATGGTTGGAATGGGCTTTGGCAGCTCGCTCAAGATGGCAGAGTACAGAGCTGCTAAGGACGCTCTTCTCAAGCACTATGCCAAGGAGATCAAGGATGTGCAGCTCGTTGATGCTGACGACAGCGACTTGACGTTCTTCAAGGATAGCGAAGCAACTGCTTCTGCTTCTGCTTCTGCTTTTGCTGCGTAGATTGAGCAATTAAATGGAAATATTATTTTACAGGCATTTTGATAAAGCCACGTTATTGATGTTGCTGGATGTTTTTTTTTCCTTTATAAAATAAATATATACATTTTTTATGATTTGACTTTTAATCTTTTGATTATTTTTTATACAAAGAACCTTCATCATCATCATCATCATCATCACTCCTTTTCAACTTTTTATTATTTTTGCAATTTTAATTTGCCTATTAACTTTTACATTTTTTTGCAATTTATACATCTTTTGTATCAATTTGTTTTTAAAGTGTTATACAATTTAATAATTCCACATTGCAAGCATGGGTAGGTGTTTTATTTTGTTAATTTCTGGAAATTGCCTTTATTTTTCCTTGTTAAAAAAAAACAATGAATGCGGACTAATTACTCTTCTTTTTTTTCCTGTAGGCAACTGGTTCAGCAGCATATTCAGCAGCATTCTTGGGGGCGACAAAGAGGTGCGCATACTAATTTTGGGGCTTGACGGAGCAGGCAAAACAACGATTCTGTACCGGATGCAAATCGGCGAAGTAGTATCGACAATCCCGACAATTGGGTTCAATGTCGAGACAGTGTCGTACAAGAACATCAAGTTCCAGGTATGGGATCTTGGCGGACAAACGAGCATTCGGCCGTACTGGCGATGCTACTATGCAAACACCGATGCTGTGATCTACGTGGTGGACAGCTGCGACCGGGATCGAATAGGCACATCGAGGGATGAGCTGGCAGCTATGCTGAGCGAGGACGAACTGCAGCAGTCGGTGCTTTTGGTGTTTGCCAATAAGCAGGATATGAAGGGAGCGATGAGTGCTGCAGAGATTTCCGAGGCCCTGGGGCTACCGAGACTGAGGAACAGACAGTGGGGGATTTACAAGACCAGTGCGCTCAAGGGCGAGGGATTGAGCGAGGGGCTGGACTGGTTAGTCAATGCGATCCAACGGAAGTGAAAAAAAAGGATAGCATTCACTGATGTTTTTTATATATATTTTAATTAATATCTTGCGCGGATGAAGCATATAGCTTGTTTTTATCAAAAGTACAAAAAATAGGCGCTGCTCCGTTTTATTTTCACAATTTTTTCCCCTTCTGAGCACAGTGTTTTTTTTTCTTTTGTTGTATTCTTGTGCAAATCTCATCAAGCGGAAGGAGGAGAGAGGAAGCAGCTGACCCACGATTAATCCAGTCATTGACATAACGTATAATAAAGGAACATGGAAAAAAAAGCTCACACACGCATTTGCACACATTCAGCTCAAAAAAGCAAGTAAAAAAAAAGCACATGCCTTGTTTTATTGCTTTAACCACAGTTTATTTCATCTTTTTTTTTCGACTCTATATTTGTTTGCTGTGTACCATTTTTAATTAATTATTTCTATTAGGTATTGTTTTCAATTTATTTATTTATTTATTTTTACTCACAGACTTTAAAGCAAATGTATAACGCCAATGTTCCTGTACAGCTTGTCGGCACAACAACGGTCAGCGCCAGCAATATAGGTACAGGCGCTATGACGTCGTCGACAGGCAACATGGGACTTCAGCTTGTCAGCCCGCAAAGCGCAACGCTGACAGCGATATCCGACGGCAGCTTCAGTCAGCATATATTCAACCGGTACCACCAAAGCCATCAAAGCCATCAAAGCCATCAAAGCCAGAATCAGAGCCAAACGTATCAGCAACAGTCCTTGCAGACCTTGCAGACCTTGCAGACATCCTCGTCAAGAGGGCTTATTGATCCGGGATATAATGAATTGCTGCGGTCTATGGGCCAGATGCTCGCACAGGGCCCGCCCATCATTAACAGCGGTGGTGGCTCGCAGACTTCGCAGCAGCACATGCTCGAGTCTGTGTGTCGCAGCGGGGACTCTGCTGCCGCTGGCACAGACAGGGCGGCAGCAAAAATAGCGGCGGCAACTGATGGCCTGGACGAGGAAAAACTATGGAGGCTGTACACGAAATCAGAAAACGTGCTGCCCAACGGATCGCGCGCACGCAACTTGCTCTGGCGCATGCAGAGCCGGCGACTGAAGAACCCAAGTGTAAGTAATCTGGATAACTGCTGTCATTTCTTTAAAAAAAAAAGAACATGCAGAAAAAAGATGGAGATAAAGAGATGTGTGACTGGCTTTTTTCACCTTCGTGTACCTGAACAATGCCAGAGTATCTGCTTATCCATTCTTCTTTTCCCCCCACTTCTGGAGCAGTTCCATTGCTGATACCTTTATTCTCTTTTTTTAACCTGGTTGTATTATATGTAGGCTGCGGGTCGGGACTTGGGAAGTGCCAAGGTAGATGCGAAGCAGCACGAGGATTTAAAGAGCTGGGCTGGCACAAATGCTGCTGCTAATACAGTGCTACATGGACCGTTGACCGAGTCGCCAAAGACAGCAGCAGTAAGCGAATTTACAGGTAACAGTGGACACATAGCCGCCTTGTCGATGCCTGCACCACGGCAATTGCCAAAAAGACAGCAGCCTTCATCAAGCATGGCTGCCGACGCAGCGACCGAGATGACGCTGCTGGATTTTCGGCGGCGGTCCTCTTCACACGCAGTGGCTGGCACCGACAGAGCATCAGATGGCTCAGCGCTTCTTGGACTGGGGCCAGCAACGACCTTGCAGCCACAGCACCACTATATGACTTTGCCTCTGCCACGCCAGCAGCAGCAACAGAGCTATCAGCCACTGCAGCATATCGAGCAGCCCTATGCGCCCGTGCCTACGATGGCAACAACAGCGGCAACGGGAGGCATGCTGGACCTGAACCTGAACCTGAACCTGGACATGGATCTGGATCTGGATCTGGAGCTTGCGCGGCCGCTGGAGCTGTGGCAGATGCCTTTAGATGCGTCGCTGTTTTTGTTGCCGCCCACAGCAGCCTCTACTGACGCAGGCAGAGACAATTCAAGCACACTGGCTTCGCTGTTCCCAGCAGGCAACAGCCAGCTCGGCCTCGGCATGCCATTTGCATCGGCTCAAGCCCAGTATCCGAACCAGCAACAGCATCCGAACCAGCAACAGCCGCTACTGCATACGGAGGTTATCTGCGACACAAAGTTTATTGATGCACGGTCATCCGCAATTGCGCATGCCAGGAAGTGTGCCGCGGGTGCCAGTAGTAGTGACTCGTCAGCAGCACCTGCAATGACCGAGGAGCAGATGCGGACGGCGCTGGACAGCGTGCTGCGATCGCCCACGTCGCTGCTGCCGCACTGGCCCGAGCAGGTCAAGGACCCAGCGGCACAGACGGGCGGCGCGCCAGTACAGCAGAAACGCGAAGACGCGATCTCGGACGCAAACCAGAAACACAGCGACAAAGGTAAGCAAAAAAAACACTTATATATTAACTTCAATAGGTGCTCTTAGATGACTGCCTTTTTTTGATCTTCTTTGTCTCTGTTTGCACTAGTGGCATATGCACACGCCACTTTTTAAATGCCTGTGCGATAATGCGCACCTGTTGCCTTTTTTGGGCGACCTTTTTCTTTGCTTATTCATTTGAAATGTGTCTGCGGATTTGGCGGCGATCCCTTTCTTGTCTAACTGTTTTCTGTTGAGTTTCTCCCGATTTTTTATTGGCAAGCAGCAGCCGCAAAAAAAAACCCCCAGTCCTGCGCCGTGCCAGCTTGGGCCTGCCCAACCAGCACGCTGCTGCTTATATATTTCTGATGCTTCTGATCCGGACCACGGCCTCCGAAGACATCCGCAGCTCTGCAAAGTCAGAGTTTTGCAGCTCAGAGCGGCTCGCAGATGCCAGTGCCAACCAACATGTGTATCTTATCTTTTGAATAATGAAAAAAAAGGAGCAGGCAGCAATAGGAAACCACATGCAAGGCAGCAAGCAGCAACGGAAGCAGCAGTAGTCACCTGGGAAACCCCCGCTAATTGTTCTAATGGCTGATTCAAGAGAAAAGGCGCAGAGGGCGGCTGATCGCTGCTGCTGGCAAACAAGCAGTCACTTTGTCACTTTGTTTTTTATTTTTATTTTGCTCACCATAATCACAGCCAGCGCTTGGGGAGCAGTCGGGATTCGCCATCAGCCAATCACAAAGCTCGATGCGGAGCAAGGCTGTATCCCTGCTCGGAAAGCAGCAAGCGTGCATGGGGGGAAGGGACATATTATGTCTGGCAGCACCAACCCGATCAAAAGCCGGGCCCAAAAGACAGATGTCCCCAGGCTGCTGAAAGTATGAAAAAGGCCTAATCGATGTGTGGTTTCATTAACGGCTTTTCCCTTAAAAGGGCGCAAGCACGCTCTGCTCTCTGCTTTCTGTGTTTTTCTCAGCTGCACCAGCCGGCAAGTTGCGGAGACCCAGAGCGTGTTTGGAATGCGGCGGCCATTAATTATTGCCAGCGCGCCGAATTTCCTTTTTGGCGCACTCTGTTCCTCATCCTCCCCCACCACGCAGAAATCCGACAGGCGTCCAACTTTGGACGCACGGCCACCGCCTTAAGAGGGCGATGTCGCGGTCGGCCTGCATCGCTTTTGGCTTCTCTTTTTTTCTCTTTTTCTGGTTCGGCGTTTTCTTGCTTCCTAGCTTTCTTCTCCTGTGACTACTACAAATTTCTCGCTGTGATGCTTCTTGTTGTCCTAGCGCTGCTCTAGCACCCAGCCATTTCCTGGTTATTAATCGCTCGCTTTCTGCCGTTGCCCAACTGAACTGAGCGTCTTTGCCAGTTTGCCAGTTTTTTTTTGTTCGTTTGTTATACCAAGAAGCTGCACAGTCAGCTCTCCTCAGCTAATACCAGCTAGTTAATTTGCGCACAAGGGTTCTTTGGAGTCTATCGGCACAGCCATCTTCTCTTGCTCTTTATTTATCGGTCCTTTTTTGTGTCTCAGTCCTCTTCGCAAAAGTCTAGACCCCTTCACCGACCCTTTCACTGAAACGCAAGAAACAAAAAAAAATTTTTTTCTGTGTCTGACAGCGCTGTGCTCTCCTCTCCTCTCCTCCCCTTTCTCCCCGCACATTAACATTACACAGCACAACAAGAGTAGCAACAGCAGTGCTGCACATAATACAAAGCCCACGCTCGCTCACTTAGTTGAACTAATTGCTTTTCTCACACACACACAAACCCAAACACGCACACAGGCAACAACGCACCACACATTGGCTTCATCCTTAGATAGTGCTTACTTGAGCTAGATCGTATTATTATCATTGTCTCGCTGTATATCTTCTCCACTTTTTGTCTTTTCTTTCTCTTTCTTTCTCCTTTTTCCAAGAAGCAAAGCGACCTTTTTTTATTACTTTGTTTTAAGTTCTTTTTTAATTGCCGCACGTGTCTGTTCCATTCGCTCTAATTGTGTCCCTTGTTCTCTCTGCTTATTTTATCGTTTCCTGTATTTCTACATATTAATCATTACTCTGCTTTATTTTATTTGCCCCCCCCCCACCATTATCATTATTACCACAAACGTCAACGACGATTTGCGCTCGCTAAAATATACAATAATAATAAACCATGTTTCTAGGCCTGCACAGCGCTCTGCTTGCTGCAGCGTCTACATCGACTGTGCACCCGCCTGCAGCTGACATGGCAATGACGCTGATCTCGCATCTGCGCGATGCCAGCAGCCATCCTGACTCTGCGCCATCATCGGCCAAGCGTCTAGCGATGGGGCTAGCTGACCTGGGCAGCAGCGAGGATGCCGACGAGGACGACGATGACGACGATGTGGCCAACGACTTTGACGAAGAAGACTCGGTTCCTGACCCCGAGTCCTTTGTGGTCTCGTCCGACGATCGTCCAGAGACATTTTCTGTCGGTGCTTCCGAGACCCTGTTTTCAGATGCGTCGATCTTTGCGCCTGGAAATGCCCTGTTTCTGCTTGACGATTACCAGCGCGACTCGGCACGGCATCCAGCATCGGGAACATTGATTAAACAGGGCCGCGGCGTGCAACCGTCGCTAGCCGCTGCCATGGCAATTGCCTCGGCAATCAAATCTCGCCCCATGTCGACTGCCGTGTCTTCGGCCATTGTTTCGGGCCGCGTATCTCCTGTCCACAGCAGCTCAGACAAGGCCGACGCTGACACCCGTGCCAGCAGCGAAGACGGCAGCAGCGACTCTGCCAGCAGCAGTAGCAGCAATAGCAATTCCGATGCTGAGCATGAAGAGACTGATGTCAAATCTGGTTCGCCAACGCGTGCAAAGAGCCGCTCATCGTTCAAGGGCAGCCTGGCTATTCCCGAAACCAAGCGGGCGCTTCCTAACGAGTCTGACGACGACGAGCACAACCGTGTGTTTTTTGTTGATCCTAACGCCCTGGCTGGCTCGTCAAGCGACATGTACTTTGACGATGGCGGCTTTACTCGTTTTCTGCGAATGCATGTCAAGCGCCAGCAGGAGCGCAACTCGCCTACTGCCGCCGCAGTAATCGATCCTGCTGCGCACATGCGCAAGCCCAGCGCCGCTGACGTTGAAATGGTTGACGCAAATTCTCAGCAGCTGCTCGCACAGAAGCAACAAAGTCTTCATCACCACAACCATCATTTGCAGCAGCAGCAGCAGCAGCGGCAGCAACAACAACAGGGTCATGGCAAACGCAACCAGCCATTATCTGAAAATAGAACCGACGATGCGCAGAGAAGCCGCAGACAGAGTGCAATGGCTGCTATCTATGGCCTGCCCTTAGATTCTGCATCAGCATCAGCTGCAGCATCAGTGTCGGCGGCATCGTCGCTACCCTTTGGTGCTGACATGTCTGCACACAGTGTCCGCATGTCCTCGCTTCCATTCAGCTCATCATCGTCGTCAACAGCAGCAGCAGCAGCGCCAACTGCTGTCAGCGACAGTCTGCTTCTTGATAGCGATCTGCTAAGTGGCACATCCGCGTCAGCGTCTGCATCGTTTGGCTTTGGCAGCTCTGCGCTCAGCTCGTTTATCACTCCGAGTCTGGACAGCGGTCAGGCCGCTCTGGGAGCTGCTGGCTCATCGCTCACAGCGATTCCCAATGCCAACCCGTTTATGCTTCCTGGCAGCGGACAGGGACCCATCCTCGATACAGATCCAATTACGGCTGCGTTCTACAGCGGCTTTGGGCTTCCTGCGCCGCCTGTCTCCGGAATGGCATCGCTGTCGTCGCTGCAGTCTGTGTCGCATGGTCTTAATCCATCGTCTGCGGCAGCACTTGCCTCACAGCTGGCACAGCACCAACAACTGACTTCTGCTGCTGCTGCTGCTGCAGTCGTTGCCAGTGCGCAGATGGCCAATCGCGGCGGTGGTACATGGAGATCCATGTCGATATCTGTTGACTCGCCCATTCTAGGCAACAACAATAGCAGCAACAGCAACAATAGCAATGGCGGGGCCAATTCCAGCGGTACAGCAGCGGGCAGCTCGCATATGCCTCTGCCACAGTCAGCAAAATCTGATCACAGCGATGTGCGCTCAGTACTCAGTGCCCTTGCAGCTGCCAACAGCGTCGGCGCATCTGGCCATCAGTCACGGACGAACTCGCTTCCAACAGTGCCAGCGCATGGCATCGGTGGCAATGCTACTGGCGGTGCAGTTGGGGGCAGCAGCGCGTCGGCAGATGCCCTGCAGCAGATGCTGTACCTAAGCCAGTTTGCAGCCAAGACAGCCGATGGCGCACTGCCGCTTCCACTGTCTCGCGCAGCTACTCTGGGCAGCGGTGCAGGTCATCAGCCAGGCAGTCTTTTTGGCATGGACGTATGTGCCAGCGATAATATCCCGCGCACAATCAATCCAAGCGCCATCGATCTCCCTGCCCTGACTGAAGAGCAACAGCAGCAGCAAAAGCAACATCGGGGTCATGTAGCCAATGGATACAATGAGCCTATGATTGTTGACGAGGGCAACAAGAAGGCTGTGAAGCGTGCGCGCGATGCAGCAACGGCCAGCGACGTCTCTGATTCGGGCAATGGCAATGGCAATGGCAGTAGGCGGCCGCAAAGCCAGTCTCCGACCAAGCGCAGCAAGCACAGTAGCGGCGACAGCGGCAGCGTTCATACTATATCGAAGCATCAACAAGCGGTGGCAGGATCTGCAATGGCTACTACCAATAATCATAGATCAGATGGATCGCTCGATGCAAAGTCAGCAGCATCGTCAACTGGGGCAACTGCATCTGCTGCTGCTGCTGCTGCTGCTGCTGCAAACAATGGCGGCAATCCCCAGATGTGCTCGAACTGCTCGACCACCACGACGCCGCTATGGCGCCGCGACCCAGAGGGCAAGCCGCTGTGCAATGCGTGCGGGCTGTTCTTTAAGCTGCACGGTGTTACGCGTCCGTTGAGTCTCAAGACCAATGTGATCAAGAAGCGCAACCGGTCTGCTGCCAAAAAGAGCAATAGCAACAATACACCAGCTTCATCGACATCGATACCGTCGTCTTCATCGCTAGCTACCAGCGCCAAGACCAATGGCTCCTCTGTTGTATTGAGCGGTAGTGATGGTAATGGTAATCATCAGCCGCTAGCGCCTGCATCCGATGCACTTCAACAGAAACAGAAGCAAGTGCATCCTACTGTAGTGCCTGCTTCAGTCGGCGTAAGGCCCATCATCCAGCGCACTGATAGTGCAAGCAACAGCGGTGGTGCGCCAGTAATGTCTATGAATCAGCAAAGACATACTTGCCCTACCAACCAGCAGAGCGTTCAGCACCATGGATATGGTCAGCAGCAACAGCAGCAGGTGACGATGCAGCACCACCATGCTCAGCAGAGCAATCACCAACACCAACACTGGCCACTGCAACAAAAGCATCAGCAGCATCAGCTGCCTGTGATCCAGAAACGGTCAACTGGCGAAACCAAGCCTGTTGTAGAGCAGCACTAATTAATTTTTTTGTTGTAATATCTTTTTATTTCTTGCTTCTTTTTTTTATCTTTTTCTTGCTGTATAATTAACAACATTTTTATTCGATATCCTTTCACTTGAAAATATTTTATTAGCCATTTACCACATTCATTTCGGAGCCATTAGCGATCTTTTGTGCTTCTTCCAAAACTATGTCGATGCATCTGTCGTTGATCTGATGGTGCAGCACAATGCGAAGCGAGCCCTCGTAGAAGTTACCCAAAACTACGCCTCGGGGCCTAAGGGCATCGATCAGCGCCTGCTGCGTGTTTATTACAGCCTTTGGGCTGCGCACAAGAACCATGTTGGTGTGCACAGGCAGAGCCAGCTCAAAGCCTAGCGCGACCAGACCATCAGCCAGCCTTTTGGTCCTGCGGTGCGTGTCCGCCATTGTCGGCCAGATACGATCGATGGCAAACAGGCCAGCAGCGGCCAAGACGCCAGCCTGTCGCCATCCGCCGCCAAAGACCTTGCGGAAATGTCTTGCCTTTTCAATAAACTCAGTGCTGCCCACAAGCATTGCGCCGACAGGACACCCCATGCTCTTGGACAAGCACAGGTTAAGCGAGTCGACGCAGTCCGCGTACTGTCTGATCTCGACGCCAGCGGCCACCGAAGCATTCCACAATCGCGCGCCGTCCAGATGAACAGCCACGCGCTTTTCCCTGGCAAACTCTTTGATCTCCCGCATATCCTCAAAGGGCATGACAACGCCAGAAAACGTGTTTTCCAGCACAACCAAGTGCGTCGGCGCCTTGTGGCCACCATACGGATCAGAAACAAACACCTTTTCGATATCCCCTCTTGTCAGATTAACACCTTCATTGGGTTTAACAGGGATCATCTGCGCTTGCGAGTGCAGCGATGCGCCGCCGCTCTCGTACTGGAAAATATGCGACTGCAGGTGACAGACGAGTGACTCTGGCGGGTCGCGTAGGTGTGTGCGGATCGCCAGCTGGTTGCTCATCGTCGACGATGCACAGAACAGTGCGGCGGGTTTGCCGCAGAGCTGAGCTACTCGCTCCTCTAAAGCACGCACTGTTGGGTCCTCGCCAGATGCGTCGTCGCCCACGGGTGCCTGCACCATTGCTTGCAGCATCTCCTGAGTCGGTTTGGTCATCGTGTCGGAGCGCATATCCCAGTTGCAAGTGTCTTTCATTGTCATAGTTGCAAAAAAAAAAAGTGAAAAAGCTGTTTATTATATATTTTTTTTATCCAAAAATTCCCGAAAAGATAAGAAAGATGGAGATAAAGAAATTGCAGACTTTAATTTACAATCTTGTTTTTTTTTCAGTCGTTTATTAATAGGCTGAGATCAGAAATCTCAGGCGAGTCCCACGAGTAAAACATACCCGAGTGCTTCTTCTGCGCCGATAAAGCTAGCTTGGCAATAGCCAAAGCAGGTCTTTCAGGCGGCAGCAAATTGCCAGACAGATGCAGTTCGTTGAATTTCTTGTGCTGCGCAGGCAACATGGCTGCTGCACCCTCATTGCGAATAAGCGCTTGCATATCGGTTGCCACGACTCCTGGTCTCAGAGCCACTGCCACGATCTCTGGCTCCTCAACAGCCACTACTTGCGTAAACATATTAAGCGCGGCTTTGCCCATACAATAGGCAGCCCATCCCTGGTATGCGCTGATTGCAGCGCCTGAGCTGACATTCACAATTCTCCCACGCGCCCGCTTAAGCCTAGGCAGCAGTTTCTGCGTCAGTGCAATCACTGAGACAACGTTTGTCTCCAGATGACTGCGCAGCTGATCCAGGCTGAGGTCTGCTAGTCTGCTTATCGGCTCCAGCACCCCTGCATTGTTGACCAGAGCCACGAGCTGTCCGCCAGCCTGCTGCTGCTGATCGACTGCTGCCAGGATATCATCTAGTCCTTGTGAA
Source organism: Coemansia asiatica (assembly GCA_027478445.1). Classification (NCBI taxonomy): domain Eukaryota; kingdom Fungi; phylum Kickxellomycota; class Kickxellomycetes; order Kickxellales; family Kickxellaceae; genus Coemansia; species Coemansia asiatica. The sequence continues at coordinate 3,411 of JANBOH010000255.1, read as the reverse complement.
GAAGTAATATCTGCTACACAGGGAATAAACCGTGCCTGGGTGCTTAGCTCGGCTGCCTTATTCTGCACTAATTCCAGCGCTTGCTTGCTGCGTGCAACTCCAATCACCGTAATACCGTGCTTGACCAGGATCTCGCTTACGGCAAGTCCGATTCCCCGCGACGCTCCAGTAACCACTGCTACTCTTGCTGAAGACATATTTTGAAAAAAAAAAAATACGAAAGTTTAATAGTCTAAAAAGTATAAATATAAAATTATTCTAGATTTTAAAGAAACAAAGTGGATGGGTATGAAGCTGTGATTGAAAAAAAAGTGGGGGGGGGGGGGTTTGTGACCACTAAACAAACCTAATCTGGAAGTTTTGAGATCATTAGTCAATGATGAATGCCTGGATTATTTTATTACTTGAAGGTAAAAAAAATAGAAATTACGATCAATTCGGCTTGATTGGTACCTAGAAAATATAAGGCAACATCTTGACTGTCATTCTACGTTTAAAAATGATATTTAAATTTTTTTATATAATTAGCGTTTTTAATATAATAATGGTAAATAAATTAATATATATCTACTGAGTTTGGTTACAAGAAGATAGATTCTAAATTTAGTTTAATAAATACTGTTTTTGTGCTAATAAGGTTGAAAGAGACTAAATATAACAAAGCAATAAGATTTAGAGAAGCTGAATTTTTTTTTTATAAAAATTAATGAGTCGTAAAGTTTAATTTAAATTAAAATAAGATTTATAATTTACTGGAGAAAACCTTGATTGCAACAAAATCTTACCAATTTCTATACAGGTTGTGACAGATTTAAATAAATACGTTAATATAATATAAACCCCGCATATATGTTCACCAAAAAAAAATGAAATTTATAAAAGAGATACAGAAATAATTGAGTAGAAAAAAAATCACCTTATTCATAGGCTGAGATCGGAAAACTCAGGCGAGTCCCACGAGTAAAACTTGCCTGAGTGCCCCTTCCGTGCAGAAATAGCCAGCTTGGCAATAGCTAATGCAGGTGTTTCAGGCGGCAGCAGAATATTTGACAAATGAATTTCATTTAAATACTTATAGAACTCAGGTGTTATGGCTGCAGCACCCTCATTGCGAATAAGCACATGCATATCGGTTGCCACATTCCCTGGTTCCAAGGCCACAGCCACGATCTCCGGCTCCTCAACAGCCACTACTTGCGTAAACATATTAAGCGCGGCTTTGCCTATACAATAGGCACCCAATCCCTGGTACGGGCTACTTGCAGCGCTGGAACTAATATTCACTATTCTTCCACGCGTCTGCTTAAGCCTAGACAGCAGCTTCTGCGTCAGTGCAATCACTGAGAGGACGTTTGTCTCCAGATGGCTGCGTAACTGGTTCAGATCTACGTCTGCTAGCTTGCGTATTGGTTTTAGAATTCCTGCGTTGTTGATCAGGGCTACGAGCTGTCCGCCAGCCTGCTGCTGCTGATCGACTGCTGCCAGGATATCATCTAGTCCTTGTGAAGAAGTAATATCTGCTACACAGGGAATAAACCGTGCCTGGGTGCTTAGCTCGGCTGCCTTATTCTGCACTAATTCCAGCGCTTGCTTGCTGCGTGCAACTCCAATCACCGTAACACCGTGCTTGACCAAGGTCTCGCTTACAGCAAGTCCGATTCCACGCGACGCTCCAGTGACAACTGCTACTCTTGCCGAGGGCATGCTTAAAAAATGTCAGTTTAATAGTCAAATTTACCTAAAAAAAAAAAAGCAAATTTTGTGGTAGATAAAATGGTTGTCAATAAATATTTAAAACTTTAGTTGAATAAAGCAACTTTGAAAAAAATATTATTTTATATACTCATCCTGCTTATATTATCATATTGCTTTTGAAGTCAAATTGCGGAAAAACCAATATTATTTTCGAAAGAAAAAACACTTGAAAATCAATTTAATTTTAGTGTTATTTTAGAAAGAAAACATTCACAATGTCAATCAAATGATAAAAACATGAACCACGGGGCATTGATTTGCTACATTTTTTTTGTACCCATGAAAACCTGTTGGCTTCACTACGGCCAAAATTGAAAAAAAAGAATTAAGGCCATTTTCCACAAAGAATTATGATTGCATCTATGACGATTCAGCTCGTCACATGTTTTTCTCATTTTGGAACGGCTCTTTTACGAGTCGCATTTCTTTTCTTTTCCGTAGCTCATGTGCAACGCTTATATTAACGTTGTCGAGCTGCATTTCTTCTATATCATTATCCCTTATTTTAGTATTCGTTGTCACCTATTTAATGTGCGACATTTTTAGTACCAGATGAGATTCCTTCTTCTCACAAATTTTAACTTTAAAAACCTTACTATAAAAATAATAATACTTTAGTATAAAACCAAAAACCAAATATCTTACTAAATCCTTTATTTATTTATTAAACATCTATTTTCCAAAGTTTCCAAGCTTCGAGTGACAATGCTGGGGAAAAGTAAATCTCAGAATCATCACAGTTACTATGAAAACAGGACGTAGATATGTTGCACTGCATTGCAAGGTTGTTTTTGTGATGTGTTGATTGTATATCGTGTCGTCATGTCAGGGGATAATGGATCATTTGCAAATTGGCAGGCATGCAATGGAAAATAAAAAATGAGAAAAAAAAACATTAGTATTCTTTGTTTTTTTTTTCTGTTTGTTAGATCAATATCACATTCTTTTTTTTTTGTTCTTTTTTTTTTCTGGCTTACCTAGCACATTATTGTACTTGTATCTTGCTTATTAGCATCTTCACCATTGTTGTTAACAGGATGAGTGACTGGCAGGTCTGCAGCTATGCTGGTGGCCCTTGCATGTTTGCTGGGCCTGCTGTCAGCTGTAGGCTGCACATCAGATGATGTTGCTGGTACCACAGCCTTCTTTGGAGCATGTTTTCTCTTGGCTGGTACTGTGTCACTGTCTTTGCCTACTTGCATTGGATGCTGCAGGTACTTGGGCCACTCCTCACCTACATGATTCACCATCAGAATTTTGCAGAAGTTCAGCACTGCAGCTGTGTCATGGTTCCACAGGCATTGACAAGTGGTATTCTCATAGCCAGGCACAGTCTTTAAGCAGTCAACATTCATGCAATGGTGCAGCCCATGGCAAACAATCTTGTTGCCCTGCTTGTATCTTTTTGCACTGGTCTTGCTGTTGTCACCATCTGGTACACTGTCTGTACTTGGCACATCCCTCTTCTGCTGCCATGGTCTTGGGTTCTTGACCCATTTGAATGATTCCAGTGGCTCCATGCATTCTGGGCAGAACTTGGAGGTGTTGTACTTGTCAATTAGGAATACTGGCATACCCAGGTGCTGCAGTGTCCTGTGCCAGCCCTTGCTGCAGATCAGCTCATGGAAGCATGCCATGCCTGCAGACCAGTTACCA
>JANBOH010000254.1:0-22370 GCA_027478445.1 Coemansia asiatica | reverse complement strand
ATCCTGTAAAGTACAGTCGGTTAAGGAATCCAAATTCAAGTGTTTGCTGTTCCTCGATCGGCATTTATACATGGAGCACAAGATGGACACAATAGAAGAGTTGTGGGTAAAGTAGATTTGTTAATCACGTGTAATTAAAAAAAATTTAATGATCCTAGTTTTACGATCAAGCTTCATACATGCATATATATATATTTTTTGGACTTGGAGTAAGCAAAAAAAAAAAAGTGCGTGCCTTTTTTTTGTTTTGTAGTCCTTCACATTTACATCGTTTATTCCTATACTTTTAATTCATTTATAAATCAGATGGATCTGGACATAACAGCAGAGGATCTGCGGTTCGAAGAGGAAGTCCAACGTACACCGTACAAGGTCACCGCATGGCAACGGTACCTTGGGCACAAACAAAAAGACACCAAACGCACGCTCTTTGTGCTCTACGAGCGTGCATTACAGCGAGTCCCGTTTTCGTATAAGCTGTGGAAGCAGTATTTGGACGAACGCCGTAAGCAACTTGAGGGCAAAAACCCCCTTCACTGGGCTTTGGAGCACAGGAAACTGGAGCTGTGCTATGAAAGGGCTTTGCTGTATCTGCGCAAGATGCCGAGGATCTGGCTGGACTACTGCGGGTTTATGGTGGGCATACCCGATGTCAGTGCGGTTAGGCGGGTGTTTGATAGGGCGTTGCGGGCACTGCCGGTGACTCTGCATGAACGCGTGTGGCGGGTTTATCTGATCTGGGCAGCGCAAATAGGTGGGGTTACGGGGAAGCGCGTGTGGAGCAGGTGCTTGAGGGTGTGGCCGGGGAGGATGGAGGAGTACGGGCGCGTGTGCGAGGAGTGGGGCTTGTGGGACGAGGCGGCGCGGGTGGTTGTGCGGGAAATCGAAATGAACGCGGGCGACGACGGGTGGAGGCGGCTGGCGAGGATATTGCGCCAACACCCGGGTTCGCTTGGTGGTCGTGCCGAAATGGTGCTTCGCGATGGAATCAGAAGGGGCCACGAGCTGTGGACCGTGTTGGCAGCGCAGTTCCTGGCCCTGGGCCGGGTGGACCGTGCGCGCGACGTGTTCGAGGAGGCGGTGGTCAGCGTGGGCGACATGAAGCAGTTTGCCGTGGTGTTCGACGCCTACGCGCAGATGGAGCAGGAAAAGGCGGCCTTTGCCATGGAGCAAATGGTGGCTGGCGTGGGCAGCCAGGCGGACGTGGATCTGGTGCTCCTGCGGCTTGAGCGCTTGATGGACAGGCGCGCATTGCTGGCTAACGACGTGGTGCTCAGGCAGAACCGCGGTGACGTCGATGCCTGGTTGCAGAGAGTAAAAATATGGAAAGACAGGGACGAGCAGCAGAAAGTCAAGGAGACCTTTGAGCTGGCTGTGGCTGCCATGGCCGAGTGCCATGTGGGCGCACGTGCTGCTGAGGTCTGGCTGGCCTATGCGCGGTGGAGCGAGCAGCCGGGGGGCTTCCGACGTATCATGGACCGCGCTGTCGCTGCGCCACTGGGGACAGCCAAAGCCGTGGCTGATGTGTTTTTGAGCTACGCAGAAGCAGAGATCGCGTGGGGCGAGATCGAGCGTGCCCGGCGTGTCCTGACGCAGGCCACGGCCGAGCCGCGTGGCTGGTCCCTGCAGCAAGCCAATGCGCCGCAGCGGGCGTTCCTGGACAGGCGTCTGTGGTCTCTGCTAGTCGATGTGGAGGAGAGCCAGGACGCCGTGGACGCGACTCGCTCGGCCTACGAGCGCATGCTGGAGCTGAAGATCGCGACGCCGCAGACCGTGGTCGACTATGCGGTGTTTCTCGAGGAAAAGGGGTTTTTTGAGGACAGCTTCCGCGTGTACGAACGAGGCATCGCGGCGTTCGGGTACCCGGTGGCCGTGGAGCTGTGGACCGTGTATCTGCGGCGTTTTGCGCTTCGCTATGGCGGGGCCAAAGTCGAGCGTCTACGCGACTTGTTCGAGCAATCCCTCGATGCGTGTCCAGCCCAATACGCGAAGCCCTTGTTTGTGGCCTTTGGCGCGTTCGAGGAAAAGCACGGGATGGCAAGACGCGCGTTGGCAGTGTATGCCAGGGCAGCCGGTGCAGTGGCGCGCAATGAGCGACTCGAGATGTACCGGTTCTATGCGGCCAAAACCGTGGAGCTTCTGGGCGCACCCGCGGCTCGAGCCGTGTTTGAGCGCGGCGTCGAGGAGCTTCCCGATCCCGAGGCCATGTCCCTGGCTATCGACTATGCCAAGGCCGAGAGGCAGATGGGCGAGGTGGATAGGGCGCGTGCGTTGTTTGCCTATGCGGCGCAATTGGGCGACCCCAAGGTCGATAAGAACGTGTGGGACGAGTGGCATGAGTTCGAGGTCAGGCATGGCAACGAGGAGACGTTCAAGGAGATGCTGCGGATTAAGCGTTTGATGCTGACTAAGCACAGCGGCGATGCGCGCAGCCTGGCCAGGGTCGAGATGCAGAAGAAGGAGGTGGTCAGGGCTAAGGCCCAGCTGTTGGCTGCTGATTCTGCCAGCGCTGCCAACCCCGATGCGCTCGAGATGGACGACGACGACCTGTGAACCGAATGTGAATCGCCTGTGAATCGAGTCTAGAGATGCAAATGGGAGCACAAGAGAAAATAATATCATTTATTTTCGCTTTTTTGCTATTTTTCTTAACTGAACCTCCAAAAAGACCGATCTGGCTTTATTTGTCATCGCTCATGGGCTTTTGACTTATCATCACAATATAAAGCCTCTCTCTTTTTCAATAACATTCTCTTTACTCTTTATTTCAGTTATATTCCTTTTTGTTTCTTTGTTTCTTTGTTTCTTTTTTTTTTTTTTTTTTTTGAATCGCAAGCAGCATGGACACGCAAAACAAGCCAGACAGCGATAGTACCACCGACGTTACCAGCGGCCGTCCACTGGTAGTTGGACCGCCACAGCCATCGCCGCCATACCCGATATTCGTATCAGGTCCAGTAGTCAAAGGCTACGGACGCGGCGGCAAGCAGCTGGGCATCCCCACCGCCAACTTACCCGAGCACACCGTGGACGCAGCTCTGCAGAACATCCCGATAGGCGTCTACTACGGCTGGGCCCAGGTCATAGGTGATGGGGTGGTGCGGCCCATGGTGATGTCTCTGGGCTGGAACCCGTATTTCAAAAACCAGAAGCGCTCGGGCGAAGTGCATATTATCCATGGCTTTGACGACGATTTTTATGGCAAGGAAATGCGTGTGGCTATTTTGGCTTTTGTTCGAGACGAAAGGGACTATGCTTGCTTGGAGGATCTTGTCAAAGACATCCAGTTTGATATCAGGGTTGCGCTGGTGTCACTGCAGAGAGAAGAGTACTGCAAGATCAAGGATGATCTGTTTTTTTCAATAAGCTGAAATCGGGATCTGAAAAAAAAAGAGTGATTGGAGGAGAGGTATATGCATCCTTTCTTTCTTTGAATTTTTGTTTACTTCATTTTTTTTACTCTTTAACATATATGCTTCAATTTACTCTCTCTTTTTTTTTTTTTTAAAATCATATTTCCCCTCTTTCAATCGTTTTGTTCATGTCCCTGCTCAACGCCTCGCCGCTGGTGTTCGACGACTCGCGGTACCTTGCGCTGCAGTCGCCGGGCGACAGGGAAATGTTTCTTTTCAAATGGCTCTCATCTCTAGATGCCCATTTGGAGTCTGCCACAACCAGAGTACGTAATCCCCCTTAAATAACAAAAAGAAATATTACGCTTCTCTTAGTTCAGTTCAGTTCAGTTCAGTTCAGTTCAGTTCAGTTCAAAAAAAAACTGCATATACTTATTATGTATCTTATCCGTCTTATTTTTTACTTAGGAGGACCTCAAGCACACGCAGGAGCGCCTCGAGCTGGTGCTGCTTGAAATCGCCACGATCCCCTCGGCCGCGAACACAAAGCCCAGCAAACGGCTCTCGTGGCTAAAACCCAATAGTGGTTCAGACACTGTGGACAGAAAGACCATCCTGGGCTCGGTGCCCAAGCCCAGTCGACTGGTCCGCGACCTTATAGCTAAATGCCTGGCCAGGATATACGAGATAGGCCAGGTGCATCGTATGGGCGATGCCCTGTATGCCATCCAGACATGCATGAGCACCCAGGGCAACCCCAGCGCAAAGCTTTCTTCTTTGGTATGCGCCGGCGTGCTCTTCGAGGCCCTGTCCAGTAAGGCTGGCTTTAGGCTGCTCAGCTGCTTCAACGATTTCGTCGGCATCGGGCTCAAGATCATCAGATCCACAAATGAGCCGGTCAATATGCGCGTTGAGGCTACTAGGATGCTGGCCAAGCTGGTCATGGGCGGCGGCGGCAAGACCGCTACCGATGGGCAGATCAGGGATCTGATCAAGGGACTCAGAGCCAATTTGGTCCATAAAAGCCCCATGCTGGTCATGGCCACTGCAGGCGCCCTGGAGTCTCTGGCTCTGTGCACAGTGTTTTTGAAAATAGAGCGCTCGCCTGCGCTTGTCGATATCGAGCAACTGATCACTGGTACTCTGATTCCCTTGCTGGCCACGCCTGTCCTGGTCGTCAGAAGAGCGCTGGCTAGGCTTGTCGCCGTGCTTATCTCGCAAAACGTATCGCTCGCTGCTCAGCAAGTGCCCTTAGAGCAAAGGCAGAGGCAGAGACAAATGGCCGATATTGTTTCTTCTTCTGTTACTGGCAAACATTCTGAGCATGCTGTTCGGGCTATCGACCGCGTTAGGGCGCAGGATGCCGAGCAGCGTAACCGTCGACCGGCACTCAGCGCTGACGTATCTACGCGCAATAGCTTCGAGGGCCCTAGCAACGATTTATCGCATACTGTAGCGTCGTCGCCAGAGCCAGCGCTGCCCATGTCTCCATCGTCAGCAGCGAGCAGACACAGGAGCAACATTGGCAGCAGGCCGTCAGAAACCATCGATCACCAGTCGTCGTCAGCAGCAGCAGCAGCAGCAGCTGGCTCCTCTTCCTCTTCTTCTAATCGTCTTCCCGATCCTGCCACTGGCGACTCAACAGCTAATATCAACAACGAAAGCGGTCTTCCTTCTTTGCTCAAAGGGCTGCAGTGGCTATCTGCATCGTTTGTCCGCTCTACTGCGACGCGTGAGCTAAGAGCGGGTGTCATCGATGCATATGCAGCGCTTTTCGATGAGCTCGGCACAGACGCAGTCGAGATGCATTACCGCTCGATTCTGCAGCACGTGCTTTTGGACCTGGCATCCAGCACGCAGATCCCTCCCTCAACAGCCGTTGATCCGCGGTCCAAATCGCACCGCCAAGGAATGACCCATGCAATAGGCACGCCAATGGTCTCGGGAATGGTGACGCTGGCGGCTGGCGACAATGCTGGCCACGATGCGTGCATTGGACTTGTCGGTGCGCTGGACGCGCGTGCAGAGGCAGACTGTCTGGCTCTGCGCAACATGTGCGGATGGCTGCTGCGTGTGCCTCTGGCGCAGAAGCTGCTGACTCAGAGCGGCAAGCTAAAGGCTGCCAGGACCATATGGTCTGTATGGCTTGCTGGCGAGCTGCCCCCAGAGGTCAAGGCCATCATCGAAGGCAATAGCGCGGGTGGACGCGGTGACAGCGTAGCGAATCTGGCGGCTTTGGCTGTGGCTGGCGCTGCGATGCCGTGGAGGACGCTGACTGGATCGCCGATATTTGCTGATTCTCCAACGGCCTCTTCCACTGAGGGCGGCGGCGAGCTGGCTCTTCTGGTTGCTTTACACGAGTGGACAAGGCTTATAGAGGATTTGGGCGACGGTGCCATGGCTCTAGACGTATTCGATCCTGTGGAAGACCAAGATGATGACGAGCAGACTACAGCAACAGCAGCATGGATGGTGCCCTTGGAAAACTGGCTTGGCCATCCCAACGAGGCCGTGCGGATTGCTGCCGCTGCCGCCCTACGCGATTTGCTGCGAGCTAATCACAGACATGCGTTTAAATGCCTTGCGGCTTTGATTTCCCGGTTTCAGCGGTTCTGCGCTCACTGCGCGGTCCATGCCAATGCTGCGATGGAGACTATGAAGCGGTGTCTTGGATACGCATATGCCATATCTGCTGTGGTTTCGCTTGGCTCAGACGCTGACACAGCATTTTGCATTCCTCTGGATCTGGTCGAGTGGGTGCACAGCATTGCTACTCGTCTGCTAAACACAGTCTATGCTCGCGCCGAGCCAGTGATTGTAGATGCCAAGGGCAATGATACGCAGGCTTTGGGTGCTGCTGATCCAGCAAACGTTGGCGCATCTTTGGGCCTAGTAGATTCTTCCTTGTCGCTGTCTGACAACAAGCAACACAATAAGCCCCGAGGTCGAAGAGCCACAGATGCATCGCTGATGCTGAAAGGATCAATGGATGGAGAATCGGTTGCGCTGCAAAACATGCGTATGAATGCTGGATGGACGCTGCTTTCGGCTTTGACTTCTCTTGGGCCGCGATTTGTGCAGCAGCGCGCACGGTCAGAGTGGCTGCATCTGTGGACCAGCGCATTGCCGCCAATGCAACAGCAGCAACAGCGTGGCAACTCGCATGCATCGGTGTTTGTGACCGCCGATATGCCATGGCCCGACCGCGCGCACCAGCTCCAGTCGCGCTGCATGGCTTTGTCCCATCTACTTGCTTTTCTGCAAAAAGGCTCTTCAAAAAGCTCTACACTGTCGGAAACTGATTTAAAAACGCTGGTCTCGTGCATCAGAGCCACGATGATGTTTGCTGACAACGCATTGGATGCTCCACCACCTCCACTACCATCATCACCATCATCATCATCACCAGGCTCTTCTTTGCCGATAAATGGCCGCGGTCGCTTGCTAGTTGATCCTGCGCGGCCCATGTGGCTGTTGCCTGTGTCCACAGCCATCCTTGTCCTCCATCTGCAGATTCGCAGTCGCATTGTCGAGTGTCTGCGTGCGCTAAGCAAACTACAACTTTTGGCTTCTGTCATGCCTGCTGCTATTCGGCTTGTCGAGCAAACCATTGCTAGTGCAGATAATCTAAGCGAGATCCACGGCCAGCGTATCGGCACTGCATTTGCGTATGCAACTGAGGGCATTACTAGTGAAATCACAGGTAACAGTGGGCTGGGCATATCGCCATCAAATACTGCTGTTGTCTCACCCAACATTGCAAGTGCGTCCTCGGCCACTGTGGACGGCAGAACACTTGTAGCAGCGCATGGAAGTGCTAGCGGCAAGAATGATGCTGCTACTGATCGTGGATTGATTGCAACAGCTACCTGTCTACGTGGATTCCGCAGCGGACCCTGGGGCTACGAGATCGAGTCGGGCATCACATCTTTGCTTTCTCACATTATTGACAATAGTCAGTCAAAAGCTGGCTCGCAGAAAGAGGATCTCAGCAGCAGCAGCAACCGATGCCTCGATACAAGTCTGAGCAGGGACTTTGGGACTAGCGCTTTTTCTGCTGACGAATTCGACTGGATGCAGACATTGCTGTGCGATACGCACAAGAGGAAAACGCAGTATCGACCGCCGCGCGCTCCCTACACTCATCTGATCGATCGCAGCATCGAGCTGCTTGGCTGTTTGTTCCCTAGCATGTCTGAAAACGCACAGCTTACTCTGCTCGATAGTCTGGTTATGCGACTCAACTGTCTGCCTTTCAACTCGCACAGATACATTGCAGTGCTTACCAACATCCTGGCTGCCGTCTACTATGGCCTTGCTGCTTCTTCTGAAGTATCGCCCCGGGTGGCTCGTGCAATGGTCGAGATGACCCGCGCTGCGCTGATTCTGCCCTCGCCCAGCCACAGAAAGCTTGCTGGCGAAATCATTGGCCTGCTGGCCACGCGCACCCGCGATGTGACCACCGCTTATCTGCCCTATCTCTTGGACCATCTGACTCAGCAGGCCATCCGCTCGAGAGACCGGTTTGCTCGAGCTGGTGCGGCCGTAGCGCTTGGCACTTTGTATTCCAGGGCCGGATCTATAGTTGCCGGTGGAATGCTCAAGCAAGTCGTGGCTCTGCTGCATTCGCTTGCAAGTGACAAGGACCCCATAGTGCACACATGGGCTATAGCGGCGCTGGCTGATGCTGCAATGTCTGCTGGATATATGTTTGAGCCATATGCGAGAGACACTTTCCAGCTTGTGCTCAAGCTGTTTTTGAGCGACTCGCATGCAATTCCCTTGTATTCGTCGTCGATGTGGAGCGGTGGACGTGAGCATACGCCGCCAGGAAACTTTGTAGAAGGCGCTGGCTCCGAGCGAATCCTGCCTGTGCGCACTGCCGTGGATTTGTTGGCCTGGAGCAGGCAGGCTGCTGGACTGCCGTCGGTCGGCGGCATTGTGGCCACTGGACGTGATGCAGCTATTACGCATCCAAACAGCACCACGCATCATGGGAGAACCAGCGACGAGCACCATGGTGCCCAGCATCAGCAGCAGTCTCAGCAGAGCTCCGAAGGCGACTACCGCTTTGTCTGTGCTCGCTGCGATGTCGATGCCTTCGATGCACGAGCCGCACTGGGTCATCTCGTCAGCTCACTGATCCTCGTATTTGGTCCTGAGCTGCAAATTGACAATACGACCAGAGACTCGGTGCTCACGCTTATCAGTGAGCTTCGTCGCTCATTGCCATCGATCGGCGTATCGGTACCAGTGCTACTTACCAAGGACCTTTCTGAGGAGCCTGCGGATCTCAGCATTGTCGTTGACTCTGATGCCCGGTGGCAGACGTCGGCAGAATATATCTTTGCTGTGCAAAAGCAGCTCTTGTTTTTTCCTCCCCGCTTAGATGACCCAAGCTTTATTCCTCGATTGATCCGTCAGACTCTGCTGCCTATAATCCGGACTCGCAGAATCTCTTATTACGGCAATACCACTGGTCTGCATTCGCTGCAAAGAGTAGCTGTGCATGCGCTTGAGGGCATTTTGCGTCTTTATGGTGAGGACATTGTTTTGGCTATTACAAGCGACACAGACCAAAAAAAGGCTTGGGCTGACTGGTCGCTCTGCCATGTTGTCTGGGAATCCTTGGCGCTTTATACTGTAGCTTTTGAGCAGCGAGGTCAAGATAATGCTGAATCGGTGGTTGCTAGCCAGCTGATAAGCGACTTGCAAAGGCTTTTGCATACGGCCGTAGAGCTTGCAATTGGATGCGAATATGGCCGACTGACAGTAGAAAATGGCGATTATAAACCAGATATCAACGGTATTCTGGATCTAATTTGTTATCTATGCGCAGTATTTACTGGAAATACGTCTCTTGCTCAAGCTGCCAGACCATTTAACAGCGCTTCCAAGACGCTAGCTGCAGCGCTGTTGATCAGCATTTTGGACATGTTTGCACAAGTAAGGCCTATTGCATCGACTATCAATCAAAACACAATGACCGCTGTCTCTTGGCGCAAACATCCACTGACACCACTGCTTGCTGAAATGCTACGTGCTGGCTATCTTGCGTCGACTATGCCCACAGAGCAGTCTTGGCGCTTGTGCTGTCTGGGCCAGAGCATTCTTCAGCGCTTATTGGCCCAGTTTAGCGATGTCGAGGACCCAGCCATGCCTGGCGAGAACCTTGCTATTCTGGCTATATACCAAGCGCAAATCAGCTCTGCTTTTTTGCCAGCCTTAAGCGCTGATTCAGAAGAGACTATTGTGCCTATGCTTGTGCGACAGGCAGCTATGGACACCGCAGCTGCTTATGTGATCTCTGGACTGGTATATAATGACCGTGCAACGCTTGTGCGTATCCTGCGGCTTGTCGCGCCACAGATATTGTTTGACAAGGAGAACAACGATAAGAGAGCTGCGTTAATTCCAGCGCAGATGCTAGTGGCTCTACGGCTGGCTACTCTTAATTCCTGGTCCAATATATTTTGCTTTGCATATCGTCGCAATGACCAGAGACTGCTGGAGATTGTTGATCTGCATTTTGGCATTTTGGGTCAAGCATGGATCGATGCTATTCGCGACACGGCTGCTTTGGAAATGAACATGGGCGATGTTTTTGCAGAGCTCGAAAGAATACAAAAGAATATGCAGCGATACCAAAAGGATATGGCTGGGTATGATATCGGTGTTGGATTGAGTCTAGGACTGGAATCTACTTATGTCGGACTAGTGCGCGATCCTTTAAGTCGCTGGTATGCTCATTATTTGCCACGGTTTGTTGAAGCTGTTTCTCTGGCTATTAAGAGTCATCGGCTGGATCATGTCCTGGAACAGGCTGGTTCTAAGCAAGCGCTACTTCTACTGGGCTATGTGCTACATATGCTAACCAACGTCACTAGTAGCAGTAGCATTTGCTCATTGCCGGTCACCACTGATCTGCCTCCTGTCTGTTCGCTTGTACAAAGCATCGCTGGCTCTTTTATTCCAGAGAAACAGGCCGCTGCCATCTTCGATGCAAAGAAACAGTATATTGTTTTGCTGCTAGAGACAGTTGGCTTACTATTGGACAACGGTGTCAAGTATCAAATCGCTAGTGCTTTTGTTCCTGCGACTGCTGGTGGATTGTTTTGGCTTGCTCAAGAGATTTGGACGCGCTCTGTCAGTAAATGGCTTAATCATGCAGAAACTGCCGCGTTTGCTAATAGCTATGCACTGGGTATAGCAAACTCGCTGCTCTCGCTGCTTGCGCAGATAAGGGGCAAGAGCCGTCCATCGATGCTCCTTGAATGGCTGTTTGAGCTGGATCATATATCATTAACTAGTCAAGATAAAGTCAGCGATAGCGCTGCTGATATAATCGAGTCTCTGGGACTTTCATCTGCTGGCCAATTGGTTTTTTGTGATACCCTAAATGCTTGGAACAAGAATATTGGCAACAAAGATGGCAGTATTGGTTTGTTGAGTCAGTGCCTGAACGTTCTAGCATGTGTTTCTGGCTCTGTCTGCCTTTCTTCAGACAATATTTTTAAAAATGCTGCTCGCAACTTGGTTTCTCTTTGGCTGGCTCTCTGGACAAGGTCTTTGCAACATGCTTCTGTCTCTGGGATTAACGATTCTCGCGCATTATCTAATTGTCTGTTTAAGCTTTTTGAAAGTGCTAACCAGGCAACAAGCTTGCTATCTAATGATCTGGATGACTTGGTATCCAAGGAAAGCTGCTCGTCGTCAAGCCTGTGGATTGGCAAGATGGTAAACGATGCGCTTTGCCAGATACTGCACGATTGTCAAAGCAGTGATTCGGGAAATAGCAGTCTATTGCTATCTATTGCATTTGTATTGTCGAGCGATTCTTTGCCTCATATATCTCTTGTCGTTCAGCAACGGTTTGTCGAAGCACTTGCATGCCATCTGACCGGATTTATTATCAGCAGAAACAACGATGGCAGCAACAACGAAAAAAGGCTTTTATTGGCTTTGCAAGTATTTGACGCCCTTTCTGAATCGCAGTTTACGCTTTTAGCGATGCCGCAACTGGCCCGAGAATGCATTCCAGTGCTAGCTCGTCTCGTTTATCTGCATATGGACTCGATCGTTTTGCAGGAAAAATTGCTAACATCTCTTGCCATATTAGCTACGAGCAAACGCTATCCACAGGGCAATAATGACAGCAGTAAGCTGGCAGATATGGCGATGGCGGCAGTGCTTATGCTTCTTTTGTCTATGCTTCCTGACGATTTCGTTGATCCTCAGGATCAGCAAGATGACTTTAGTCGTCGAGCACGCATCGTTGAAGCTATACTGGGACTAGCTACAGCTGCGCCTATCGCGTTCAAGTCTATTTTGCTTAGATTAGCTGCTACACAGCCTATTGCCAAAAAGAGGCTGGAAGCTGCTATTCGCTCTAGGGCCTCTGCTCTGCCTTCTATTAAAACAAGCAGAAACAATGATGGTGGTAGAAGCGATAACTTACAGCAGACTTTCAACGATTCCATAAAAGCCGTTGATCATTTTAACGAAGTGACCAGTACCAAAATTTCTTTGAAAAGCAGTTTTGATATATAAAAAATGTAGTGCTTTTTTTTCAATAATAATAATATTCAATAAGTTAAACTTATAGTCATTAGGTTTTATTAGAGTTTAGGTTATTTACTGTTTAAAATACCAAGCTATGTATACCATGGCAAAATCATCCCGCTCAAGTTTGTTCGATGACGCCTTGTAATCCCACTTTGTACATGTTTCTTGATCTTGCTTCAATTACCAGGCTATTTTCTACAATGGTATTACCAATTTTGCTATATCTTTCCAATACTTTCCTTTTTTAATCTTTTTTTTCAAACTCATCTTTGCTCAGCTTCAAAGCGTTATGGATAGTAAACTCGTTTGTTTGTTAGAAATAAAATTTAATTTTATTTAGAATAATAAAAAATAAACGAAGAGAAAAAGTAAAAAAAAAAAAAAATAAAAGCTTAAAAAAAAAAAGTTAACTGAGCCATATTCCTCAAAAAGGCATTTTTTCCAACTCTTGATCACCAAAAGCTTTGAATTAAAAATAAAACCGAATTGACTTGACTTTCATTTTTTTTTATATAATAAACATCCACATTTAATTGGCTTGTCCTTTGACTTGTTTTTTTTTTTTTACTTATTGACTGCTTGAACAAATAAATTTTTAAAGGCTTCATTATTATAATCCCTGCCTAAAAAATCTTTCAAGCTTTCTGAAGCATCTCTGCTTGCTCCATAGCCCAATACTTTTTGTCTAAATTCCATGCCAGTTTGTGGATTATCAATGCCTTCTTTAAGAAATCTGCTAGCAAACATATCTGCACTTATTACTCTGGACAGCAAGTAGCTATACATTCCTGCATCATATCCTCCAACTATATTGCTATATTGAGCATTTAATTTAACAAACTTTATTGTAGGAATAAGTCCAGTTAAATTAAGATGGAGTAAAGTATTTTCCAACTCAGCTTCATGATATGAAAGCAGTCCACTTGAACATTTATGAATATTAATGTCGAAATTGACAATATGATAATTTAAAATATTTACCAAATGGTTAGTTTGGGCTTTATTCTGAGTTATAAAGTCGACAATATTGTTTGGCATTGGTTTCCCAGATTTATAGTGAGATGAAATTTTTCTTAATACTGATGGTTCCCAGGCCCAATTCTCCATCATATGAGCTGGTGCCTCAATAAAGTCTCTTTCTACATTAAGTCCACTGAAGCATGTCCATTTGGTTTTAGAGAACAAGATGTGGAATGCATGAGCTAGCTCATGAAATAGTGCTATTACGTCGTTATGCCTAAGCAACGAGGGCATGGATGACGAGGCATTGTCAAAATCAGTACACAAAGCAGCAGCGAGATATATGTTTTGACAATCACTGTCAATATATCCTGGACAAAGCTGCATTGTAAAAGCACCATTTATTTTGTTGCTGCGTGTAAACATATCTAAATAAATATGACCAACAAAAGCAGATTTATCAGCCTCCCAGACTTCATAGAGCTGCACATCTTTATGCCAAGTGGAGCAAGTACCTTCTTTTGTTTTGATAATTCTTAGTCCAAAAAGATTTTCATATGTTTAGAACTTGTCTTAAAACATGATCAAGTGGAAAGTATTCCTTTACTTTTTCATCAGTAATCTGTAGATTAAACTTGGATACCAATGAACTAAACAATAATCCTAAAATGCTCTTATTGCTTTTTTCTATGTCTATAAAAGCACATTCATTATGTTTAAGCATTCTATCAAACTCGTTTAAAAACCCTTCTACTGAATAGAAATCCTTTAGCATTCTTTCATTAAGCACATAATAGGCATTATATTTTTTTTGCTTGAAATAGTCTGCTTAATTTCGTTTTCTAAAGCAGCTATCCTTTCTCAAATCAGTTAGACTTTCGCGTTCTTTCTCAAAAGTCCCTTGACCAGCTTCAATATACTTTTGAACAATTCTTTCTACATATCTTTGGTCTTCAGCATCAAGTCTTTCCATCTCTTGCTTGTTGCTGTAAACTGCATTTATAGCACTGTATACCTCTTTATTAGCAAAATGCTCAATTTCCAAAATCTATAATAAAAAATTAAATAATAAATTGCAGATGTTAGTAATCTTGTAAATAAATAAATAAAAACGAGTACATACAAATAATTTATATATTCTTAGAAAAGAAAAATTAGTTTGTTAAATACCTGCCTTTAGCTTTATACTTGCTTGATTACTCTTTTTGCACAGCTTTTTATCAGTGCTGAGCTGCTGCAAAAATGCTATTTTCTTAACTTCCTCATACATCTCATTTTCAAACTGACCATAATGCTTGATTACATTTTCAAAAGTTGGGGATTCTACAGAAGCAATCAGCTTATCAAAAGACTGCTGTCTTTCAATAATGTTATTAGTCAATACAAAAATATTTTCAACAGTGCAGTTGAAAGTAAGTGCAGGTGGAGCAATAGAATTCATATTTAATAAAAAAAAAAAAAACTAAATAAATAATATTATTTTAATGGAAATGAATAATTTGAAAAAAGGAAAATTCTTTTTTTTTTTAAGAACGAGCGAGAAGAGAGTTCATATATATTTTTTTGCAATTTTTTTTATCTAATGTTTTTTTTCTTTTTTTCAAAAAGCCCATTTTTATTTTTTTTTTATTGTAAAAGAAAACCACCTTTTAAACAAAGAAAATGATTTTAGTCTCCGTTTTCTTTTAAAAATTATTTATAAAGCATGTCGTTTCTGTGACCTGAGTGGTTTAAACAAATGCGACATTTTCTTGCTCTTCTTTTTCAAAAAAAGAAAAATTATCTTTGTTAATTCAGAGTTGATGTATTGCTGTCCAAACTTTCTTGCGACTCATTAGAAGAAAGCAGAGGTAAATCGACTAGTGTAGGATTGCGAGTGACATTTTGAGAGCTGTTTGCTGTATTGGGAGGTGCGCTAGTGCTACCAGTATTAGTTGTATAAAAGAAATTGTCAGCGTATTTCATATTTATTTAGCAAGATTTTTTATACAGAAGGAATATAAAAATTTTTTATTTGGCATTTCATTCGAACCCTTGTTCTTTTTATACCATTTTATTTTATTTTTTTTAATTGAAACACATACTCATTCAATTGTCAAGAAACAGAAACATTTTATTATTAAGTGTATTTTTGTTGTCTTTTTCTGGCAACTTGTAGCAAGCAACGCATTTTCTTAAACAATAAAGGAAAAAAAACAATATCCAATTAATATCTTTTTTCTTAATAAAATAATAACCTATCCCGCATTGTTTATTTTATTATAAGGCGTACAATTTAAATAAATAAAAAAATGCAAAAAAAAAAATTTTTTTTTTGATAACGGTGTTGTTAGCCCCTTAAAATGATTAAGCTGGGCTCTATCTCAACTATGAAAAATTTTTCTTTGCTCTCAAAAAAAAGTCTCTGGGATTACCGATTTCACTGATATATCCGTCTTTTACATTGAGCACCAGGTCGCAGTCAACTAGGACATCAGGGCGATGAGCGATAATCAGCACAGTGCAATGGGCAAAATGCCTACGGATAAGCATGTGCAGTTTCTGGCTAGCTGGCGAGTCCACTGATGCTGTCGCCTCGTCCAAAACAATAATTCTGGATTTCTGCAAAAGTGCTCGCGAAAGCGCCAGTAGTTGCTGCTGTCCGAGACTCCAGTCAGCTGGCAAGTCATTGTCAATGCTGATCGACCTTTTTGTAGCGAGCCCTACGGATTGCAAAGCCTGATAAATTTCCTCGGTGTTGTACTGGCCATATGGATCTATGTTGTCTCTCACTGAGCCTGGAAGCAAATAGGGTGTCTGCGGAACTATTGAAAGTCGGCTTCGCAGTGTTTTGAGCGGTATCGAGCGGATATCGATATTGTCAATAGTGATTGATCCAGATTCTAAACGGAGTAAACCAAATAGCGCCATGGCTATACTGCTTTTGCCTGCTCCTGTTCGCCCAACTATGCCAACATGCTGGCCTGGCTTGACTTGAAAAGACATGTTGTCAAGTGATGATGTAGAGCAGGGAGAATCGGAATCGCTATTATCGATTCCACTAGTCTTGTCGTTGTATCTGGCGCATACTCTGTCAAAGACTATTGCTCCATTTTCTGGCCAATTATCAGAAACAGCATCAAAGGTGTTATCTGTGTCCGGAGATGCTTCGCAAGCGATCTTTTGCTCTGAATCCATAACAGTGTATTTGATATACTTGCTGGATCTGACCAGACTAGATCTCAAGGCATGCGAGTGTCTGATAAGATGCTGGAGCCGGGCCAAGACAAATGTCACACACAGATGCACCAGAGACATGTAGGTCGGGTCAAAATCAACGACACCGTTGGATGCAGTGATCAGGGCTATGGCAAATGCAGTGACTGTTACAGCTTCTCGAAGAAAAGTCATTGACAGGTCAATCCACGTTTCAACGCTGTCGCCGGCTCTTTGAGCAGAGACGTGAGTAAAAAGACGCAAATAAAGCCTAGCTTTGGCAAAACTAAATGCCGAAAATGCTCTGATTGTCGAGGCACCGGCTAAGGCATCTTGGAATTGCTCGTCAACTAGTGGCAGCGACTCTGTCTGCGCAGATATAATTGCAGCTAAAGGCCGTCGACTAACAGCCACGATTTTCCACATAGCGCAGAGAACCAAGGCTACTGCAACAACTAGGACGGGATGAAACATCAAGATTACCCAGGACTCGAATGCTAGCTTGACTGCAAAGGTAGCCAGATTAGCCAGTCTCTGCGGCATCCGCAGATCTACGTCGCTCTGACTATCGGTAAACAGAGACAGGATGCGGCCAGTCGGCATAGATGTGAAAAACGATAGAGGCGCAGCTGACACACTTTTGAGCAATTCATCGTGCGACTTGACAAACATTGCGCGACGCCAGACGATGTCTGTCCACCGCTGCGAGCAAAGGTCCAGCATTGTATCGACAAACCACCAGAGAAAGCAAAGAGCAAAATGATGCAGTGTCGGGTTCCATTGACTACGAAAAATATCGATATTAAATATGGATGTCGTTTGTCTGGTTAACGGGATTGGCTTTGCCAGCCATAGCTGAGCATTTTTAGATGTCAGACACTGGATGGCTACTGTCAAACTGTGCGCAGCTATAGTATATCCGCCACATAGCCGAAGCATATATTTTACAGGAACCATATATTGCAATATACCATCTGTGCTTTCTGCAGGCTCTGTATGCTTTGCTTTAGCAGATGGAGTTTCTGAACAAGTAGCAGAAACAGCAGAATTGGCAGCAACTTTAGAGGAATTCGTGCTACTGGGTGGTGTCAACAAAGTTGATGATGATGCATCAGAAAAGTTAACGTTAGCAGACCATCCATTCTGGTTCTGCTGTATCTCTCCAGCTATCGAGTCCATTACCGGATCCTTAATTATCTGCCCATTTAGCAGCTGGTCAGCAGATATACCAGCTAAACTGCAGATTTTATTAGCAAATGAACTGTTAGCCATCTCGGTCAGCGGACAGGGCTGCAGCAAAACACGGCCATTGTCTACAATACAAATGCCATCTGCAGCAAGCAGCACCCTGGGATCTCGCGTAACAACCAGTCGTGTAGTGTTGACCAGCAGTGCATTTTCTCCAGCAATTAATCTGCCGATCAATCTTTGGCTGACTCCAGAGTCAACAGCTGCCAATATATCGTCCAGAACAAAGATTTTGGCTTCAGAGTAGACTGCACGGGCAAGAGCCACTCGCATGCGCTGGCCGCCAGATAAAGCCAGACCGTTGCTGCCGATAACTGTTTGGTCGCCTGCAGACCACCGGTTTAGATCATGCGATAATTCGCAGAGCTCGATTACCTGTGCATACCAGCGACTGTCAAATTTTTTACCAAATACAATGTTTTCACGCACAGTGCCGGCCATTAGCCATGGGGTTTGCGACACAAAGGCTGTCTGTCGAGCGACTTGGCAAAGTCCAGAGCAAAGTGCCATTTCGCCTAAAACTGCCGATAACAGAGATGATTTGCCAGATCCAACTATGCCGACTACAGCGACAAGCTGGTTCCTTCGGATATTCAGATTAACGGCTTTTAAACCAAATGCATCGTTGTTTTCTTCATTGTCGTCAGCTGGCTTTTTTAATGCATTAAAAGAGCTTTGCCATTTAAAAGTGCCATTGACAATGCGTATATCCAAGCTTTCTGGGTCGTCAGCGAGCTTTTCATCTATAGGATCCAAATCATGATCCAAATCATTGGCTTTGTCGCACGTATCAGGAGTAGTCAGAGTGAGGATGTCGAAAACCCTTTGATATGGCAGCTTGGCGTCCCACCAGCTGTCAAATGCGTGGGGGACGTCGATAAGTAGCGGAAACAGCTCGCGCAGAATGGCCTGGACCACAAATACTTGTTCTGCGGTGACAAATAAACTTTGTGCATCTTTTCTATCAGATTTTTTTGCGCTATTCAAGCCAAGATGCAAGGAGACTAGCTGCGAAAGCGTGCTGTAGATAAACAGCGAAACTAAAGGACCTGCAGCTCTGCATGCTGCTCGAGCAAAAGTTAGAAAAAGCGATGCAGTCGCTCCCTTAATTGTGTTTCCAAGCTCTGCGGTCTTGCGAATATGCGCTATCTTGTCAACAAGAAGCCCGTCCCAGTTGAGCATTCGCAGGGAAACAATGTTGTCGAATAACTGGGTGATCAGAAATACTCTTTGGATGCTCGCCTTTGCTGCCTGCTTTTGAGCTGCTGCGCGCTGAGATATAAACCGGGTGCGCAAAGGGAGATACAGAAGAATAACAGCGATTCCTGGAGCTACTGCCCAGCCGACCTGCCGATAAAACACATAGAGGCCGGCTACAACGCGTACTGGAAGCCATATGGCCTGGCTCAGCGTCACGATGTGCGAAGCAAGTTGCTCAGTACTGTGAATCCCGCTCGAATAAACGTCTGTGTGCGGATGGCTAGACAAAAGACCGCCTGTCATGATTACCTTGTTGTGAACGGCGGCTGTCAGTGATATGCGGATCTTGAGCGCGGTGCGGTCGCGAAGATCGATCTGGTTTTGCTCGATTAAAGCGCCTACCAGTGCTAGAAATGCATAGGCTAGCAGCGTAAAAAGAGCAGCGGTCGCGTGCTGTTTATCAGATGCATTGCTTGTTTCCTGGATGATACGGGCAACCAAAAGGGGCTGAGCGACATCGTTGAAATATACAAGCAGTCTCAAGAAGCTGGAAAGCCAGAGATCGGCTGCAAATGCGCGGACAATTGCTGAGATAAGCGAACCTTTCCCGCTTTTGTTAATTTCCCTTTGCCAGCATTTGTCGAATCTTTGACTAAGAGTCTCCGGATCAAAGTTGCGAGACAAGGGTGTCAGCCAGGGAAGATCCAAGGACTTGTCATTTGCTGTATCCTGCAAAGCTGATGAATTTTTGTTCAAAGGATATGTCTGCAGAAAGCGTAAAACCCAGTGGTAGGTCAGACGTGACAGCATATGTGGTTGTTGCTGGGAATCTGCATTGATCATAATAGCTGATGCTGCTGCAGAAACCTTTGCTTTTGTGCCTAATCTGGCAGCGCGAATGCATGACAGCAGCAATCCATAGAGAACATAGATATCTGCGAAAAGCACGCAAGAAACCCCGACAACATGTGAAACTGCTGCAATAGAAGAAAACATAGGTGACCACTGCCATTGCCATGCAAACAGGACGCCTTGTTGCAGCGAGCCATTGCTATCCACAGATGTTGCTGCTGCTGCTGCTGCTGCTATATGTTTGTCAGTGTGGGGCAAACCCGCTGAGTGCCGCTGCATCGAATGCATGTGGAACACGAGTGCATAGGATATCCCGATTGCTGCAGCACCAAGTCTTGGTCCTGACCAATTGAAGCGATAAGAATGCGTTTTTAGCTGTGCTTTAGGTGTCTTTGGATTAGACAAGGAGGGTGTGTGGGGCGCAGAGGCGATGAAGATTGCTATTGGCAATGCTGCTATGGCTTGTACGATCGATAGCGAGAGTGGGAATGATGGCAGCATCAGCAATAGCTGTTGTTGTTGCTGGCTGACGCCGCTGCTATTCATTGTGTTTGATAGCATTATTCTTGTTAGCCAGAAACGGCCAATTTCGGAAGCAAGAAGCACTACGACAACAATGCTCAGCTTGGTTTTTCGTGAAGGAGACGTTGCATGTCCGTGTGACTAGAAGTAATAGTATAATAAAAATAATATATTTTGTCAGTTTTCATAGTCTCATAGTCGACGGACACTAGGGAAAAAAAAAGAATGGCGCAAACCACCTCTAGTTTTCTAATTGTCAGTATGTGTGTGCGTGTGAAGAGATGTACTTACAATGTATGTTGTTAGTGGATAAATTGGTCGAGCGGACAAGGGGATAAATGCGCTAGTGAGCATGCGTAACGAGAAACTATATATGAAAAAAAAACAATGAAAATAAAAAAGTGCCTTATGCAACTTAATTACAAAAAAAAACATTTAGACGGAATGTTATAAGCATTGGCTAGTTGGACAAAAAATACAATTTAATAAAATAAAACAAAAAAAAATAGAATTGAGGATTAACAAGATTAATAATAATAAATCGTAAATAAAAAAAAATTATAATGGAATAATATCCATAGAGGATATATGTAGTAAATCTGCTTGCTTATTTTTAGCGATGTGGTGCATGTAAATGAGAATAGTCTTTATGATTATTCTCCACAAATAACATTGAGCAAAAAAATTACAGACAATGTGAATGCCAGGAATTGCATTTATACAAGCGAAACAAACAAAAAAAAACAAGACCAAACAGAACGTTCACATATACATTTTTTTATTTTAACTGAATTGTATAATAGCCGAGTCAGAGAAGCAGCTGACAATGGGTTCATAAACAAAAAAATAAAAATAAAAACAAGCAGGTGTATGAGAAGCAGCAGAAAGCAAGCAAGAAGGGTAGAACTAGCATTGTTTTTTTTTAGGAAAAAAAATCCAAGAACAGTTGCAGATGCAGACGCCGAAGGTAAAAATATGAATGTGGAAAAAAAATGAGAATTAGAAGAGACCACACAAGAAGGAATTGCAGTGCCATTGGCCATTGGTTTTTTTTTTTTTTTTTTTGCTGTAATGCCAGCGCAATGTTTTTTTTTTATTTTGCAAAATAAAGCATAAAGTAGAAGAGGATAGACATGGTTGATTATTGAGAATAAAATTAAGCTTACTTTGTCCAATTCCAGCAATTGACAAATCCAATGACTGAGTGGATTTCCATTTTTTTATAGAGCTGTGTTGATGATTAAGGTTTTTTTTTTCTTGACGATTACTCAAGCCAGAAGCTGCAAAACAAACAAATACACTTTTTATATTGATCCGCATATACTGGGACTAACAAAACATCAAATAAATAAGAGAGAAAAATAATAAGTGGGGAAAAAAAAAGAATAACAGAAAAAATAAATAAGAATTAGGAAGGGAAAACAAAAAAGCAGAACAAAAAAAAAAGAAAGAAAAATAAAAAGGGCGAGCACAGGTGCATATATAAGAACCCCGAATAAAGAAAAAAAAAGTGGGTGCACAAGACAAAGGTGAAATAATAGAACATATGCGTTATTTTAGTTTACAGTTGAAAATGCTCTTCTGCAATGCTAAACAAAATGGGCTTTAATAAAATGCTTGCAGTCATGTAAAATAAAAAAAAAGGATTGCAAGTCCCTCGGATCCCCAATTTTTTTTTTTTTCATTTTTCGTTTTTAAATTTTAATTTTTGACATGCTCTTAAGAATAAAGAAATAAATTGTGAAAGCATTGTCGGTGCGCTTTCTTTTTTTATTTTTTATTTTATTTTTTTTTTTTTTTAAAATTGCACATCTTAATTTCCCCCTTGAATATGCATTATAATGCATGTTATTTTTCAAAATTAATAATTCAAAATCGATGAAAAAATAAAATAAAAAAACAGAAAAACGATTTACTTTCCCATTAAAAAAAATTTTAAAGTCAGCTTGTTTTATTTATTTATTTAAAGCAAGAAAACAAGAATGCCTGCTGATTAGAAACAACTAAAAAAATTATATAAAGAATGGAGAAGCCGCTCGGGAAATGTATGATACATGTAATGTGGAATTATATACATTTTATTTTTTTAAAAATAAACAAGCCATCAACAACCCACATGGCTAATTTATTTTTTTTTCTCACTTGTTTTGTTTTAAAAATTGATCTTGTGAATAATGCCTTGTTTTTGCAACTGACTGCGCCAATACAAACAAAACAAAACAAAACAAATAAAAAACTAAATGCGTTGTAGCATTCAATGAACGCAAAAGTAGCTCAGACGTTTACCCGAGCAAAAAAAGAAAGAAAAAAACATGAATGTGCTTATCAATAACAAAATCACATTGACAATTATTTTATTTGCTTTTTTTGTTGTTCTCATATTGGGTAGGGGATAAGGCTGTCAGATTGTGCGACCGTCCTCGCCGAGCCACGCGCTTGAAACCGCACAGCTCGCACATCCTCACACTCACAAGG
>JANBOH010000253.1:0-22384 GCA_027478445.1 Coemansia asiatica | reverse complement strand
GCGAGAGCAGAAGAAGGAGAACCAGGGCGTCTTTGCCGAGAAGCGCGAGCGCAAGATGCAGTCCAGGAAGGACCGTGCGCAGTACGTCATCCGACTGGACTAGACTAGACTTGACTGACTGACTGACTGACTGACTGACTGAGGTCGGGCCAAGAATAAATGCTCTTCCAAAGGAGTTTTTTTTGTGTACTGTATGGAGAATGATGCAAGCACGATCTTAATTTTTTTGGTAATTGCCGATAACCACGTGGTTATCAACAGTGGAGGAGGAAAAATGCTGAGCTGGACCCTTTGTTCTACTTGCTCCATGGGTACACAGTGAAGTGGAGAAGAGAAAAAAAGTAGGGTCGCGTGCACAAAAAAAAAAAAGAATCAGTTGTGCACCCCTTGTTTCTCACTTTTTTTCCTAACTTTATTTAATAATCGATTAATTGATGGCAAGTGTTTCATTCAGCGCCCAGTTCTTTAGAATTTTTTGTAGTTTAATATAATCTGTTTTTTATAGCACCTTCCAGTTGACAGCAGAACCTTCTTCTCGCCAAATAAAAAGCATTTTTATAATAGACATGGGCAGGTTCAAGGACTGCATCAACGCGCTTTTCCATCGCGGAAATGACCTTGACAGCAGTGGCTCGGAGTCGTCTATTACGATGGCTGACGATGCCCACAAAGAAAAGTCACAGCAGCCGATTCGAAGGCCGTCGTATCAGCAACCATCGCAAAAGAAAAAGGCATATGCAATGTTCAATGCTCCCAATGCGCTGCCATACAGGAACTACGAAACATTCAGCAACCAGACCCGCCAGCTGATCAGCACGACAGGCGCCCTTGTATACAAGACCTCGCTCTCGGAGGACGCCCTAGTGCCCCTTGAAGACGAGGGAATTGGCAGGCTCAAGGCATTCTACGAGGCGTGGTTTGCAAAGAACGGCGCTTTGTCAAAGGATAAAATAAGCGGCATCTTTGCCCTGAGTTTTGTCAGCGCAAACACCATCACAGAGACCATCTACTGCGGAAACGCCGAGACGTGCAGACAGACGTCCAAGCATTACATCCAATGCCTGTATTCGGGCGACGGTGTCCGGAGGGCATGCACCATAGATCACCGCAACGTCGGATGCATGGGGCTGGAAATCTGGATCAAGGCGAGCCTGCCCCTGGGCCGGCCGTGGGTGCAGTCCATGTACATTCCGCCCGAGATCCGCCTCAACAAGCTCTGCCTGCTGGCTGCACCAATGCCCGACTATGCGATCTACGTCAATACCAGCAACAGCCTGGCCGAGCTGCCCATGCTCACTGCAAAGAAAGACGGACCTGTGTTCGAGCTCGACAGCGACGTCTATGTCTATGCGTGCCGCCTGCTGCCCTGTGCGTCCGTGTGCCACACCGTGAAATCGGCTGCAAAATGCGCCAAAGAGCCGCCGATGTTTGAGCCGCCAAGGCTGCGCCGTGCAGCTACCGTCACCAATGCTCCCGGATCTGTCGCTCAGCACAGCCGCAGACAGTGTACTAGCAGCAGCAACAAGCATGCAAAGAAGCCACGCCATCAGTCGTCGCCGCCGCCCCCAAAGCCAAGCAAAGAGAGAAGCGTGTTTGTGCATGTGTTGAGCAGCTTTTGCAAGAATGGATCTACTACCAATGGCGGTGCGCGTCTGATGCTGCCTGGCTCGATCCAGCTCAATGGCGGCGACGGGATCCATCTGCAGGAGGTTGAGCCAGGCGCCGAGATAACGCTTAAGAACACTGGCTTTGACAGAGCGCAGTTTGTACTAATCGACATGCCCGGATACCAGGACGACTCGGACGCACACAGCATTTAGCTACATCACAGCTGAAGTCGCTTATAGGATGCTTGCCATCAGTAGTGCCACCAACACTGCAGACATGCCTTTTGTGCTCGTTGCCAATAGTGGCGTGTACAGGGATCTCGCGCCAGACGAAACTCCCCGATTATCCGGAAACAGCGTTCCGGTTACTACTTTTACCTCGCCGTCCTCGGTGACAGTTGATGTGTACACGTCGACATCATCCGAAGACGATGTCGGCTCCTGGTCAAGGGTCTTCGTCACCTTGTCAACACTTGTGGTGCCGTCGACAACAGTGGTTATAAGCACTACTACCGTGTGCTTGGACTTGGACATAGAAGCCGATGTACGCTTAGACGAGCTAGTTGTCGCTGGTGTTTCTGTAGTTTTCGTTGGCGTGCTTCTACTAGACGCAGTGCTAGACGTAGTGCTAGTTGTGTGTGTAGTGGCGGTCGCTGTGTCTGAGCTATCAGTGCTATCGTCAATGCTGTTTGTAATACCTGTGTTGCTAGTGCTGCTTGTTTCCTCTTCAGTAGTTGTATCAGAGGATGTATTGTCAGTAGCATGCGACGTGGTCTGGTCTCCCGACTCTGTTGTCTCAGTGTCATCGCTTGTTGTTGTTGTTGTTGTTGCTGATGATGATGATAATGACGATGTTGCTGTATTGGTGCTCACTGCGCTGCTCGTCATTTCGCTGGAATTGCTAGTTTCCGTACCATTTTCGCTGGAGGAGGCAAGAGTCGATTCAGCTGTATGTTGTTCCGATATTTGCTCTAACTCTGACTGTGACTCTGGCGACTGGGTCTGCTGCAAAGTCGCGGTCCGATCTGCTGTTGATGCTCCCGAGTCTGCACTGGCTGCGATTGGGTTCTCAGTGGATACTGTGATCTCTGTCAACCTGCCTTCATCACGCGTGCTCTGCGCGGAACCAGCAGACTCATTTGTGTTCTGCAAGGCTGTTTTCAAGCCATCATCAGCAGTGGTCTCCTTGGCACGCATATCAGAGGCGCTGTCTTGCACTTGTGGCTCACTGCTGTGCATTGCCGTTTTTTCTTCAGATCGCTGTGGCGGGACTATCAATGGGTAATAGGCGCATTGTCAAACGCAATTTCAGTCATTAGTAGCCTTGAAGATATGAGATAATAGCTACGCAAAGAGAGGAAGGTGATATCGGGTATTTTTTTACTCTTTTTTTTGCCTGCTTGTCTGTCATGTAGGTCAGAGGCAAGCCTGGCAACCCCCTCCGCATTTGCCTCCCACATGCTTGAAACAGAATTAATAAAAAAGAAGACATGGAATGCCAATTTGGATCCAAAAAGGATCACTTTGAGGAAAGGCATATACAGAGCTGCTTCTGTGGCAATCTCCATCCGTTGAGCATACTGTCTTGCACAAGTCAGCAGGCATTGAGGTGTACTTACTGTTTGCAAGTATAGTTCCAGTCTCGACTATCGCTTGCTGCGTCTGAGGAACTGGCACCATTGCCGTAAGAGTCGCAAACATGCTGTGTGTGTCTGCATTCGGCGTCTGATCGATCTGCGCGGCGATAGCAACACAAGCAACCAGGACCAATGCCAAATGCATATGTGTGGACGTCTTCATCATAGGCACAGGATATTGTAGAGCAGCGTTAAATAAAAAAAAACGAGAATAATAGTTTTAGACAATTTTACTTTAGAGAAAAATAATAAAAAAGGGATTTTCAGAGGAAAAAATATAAATAAACTTCCACATGTGTTAATATTGTTGCTAAAGACGCACTTAATATATACATATATATATATATATATTAAATTCCTGTTTTTGCTCTTGTGCCTGCATGCGGACGGGGGGTCAATGACAAAAATATGCGTGCTGCTTTGCACTTTGCAAAAAAGAACATGTGCACAGCGCACAAAACATATTTTCATTGCATTCTTCTTCTTGAGCCGCTTCATAATCATTATCATCATCATCATCGCATGTGCCTTTTCTTTAGCGCTTGCAACAATGCTCAATAAAAATAGAAGGACCCTAACTTTTGTTTGCCATTGTTTTGCTCAGGCATTTTGTCTGCGCACAAAAATAGATTTGCCAAAAATAAAACAAAGAGTTCAGAAGATGAAAGGCCGCAGACATCAAGGCCTCCAAGTATTGGAACAAAAAGCAAATTTGTACTAGCTGCATGCTCAGGAGCTCAAATGAATAAATGCTCGTTATATACTTTTACACGCTTAAAAAGGACATTATAGATAGATAAATAAATCAGCACGGGCTTTGTAGTAAGCTATGGACAGTCGACATGGTTTCTAAGGGCGCGATGGAGGGGGCGGCAGAGGCATTCCCATCTGCTGCTGTTGGTGCTGTTGGTGCTGTTGGTGCTGTTGCCGCTGCGGAGAGACAGCTGGGTGGCCAGGGTGTGCATGGAGATGAGGGTTGCGCGACTGCGGCTGCGGCTGCGGCTGCGACTGGTGTTGCTGCTGGCTGGCCATCATGGCTGGTGCTGACAACCCTACGCCCGAGTGCAGTGCTGGTGGAGCAGCAGCTGGTGCTGCTGCCTGGTGATGGGCTTGGCGGCGCTGGCTGTGGTGCAGCGAATGTGAATGTGAGTGCGAATGCGGGTACGCCTGGATGGCCCACGGGCGCTGGTCCGATGATCCAGCAGCAGACGCAAAAGACAGCTCGGAGCCCTCGATCTCGCGCCACAGGCTGCGCAGCTTGGCGACGTGTCCAGAAACGCGCCAGTACGGCGAAATACTCTCGAGGATCTTGACCAGCGGCTTGACACCCTCACGCGCTTGCTCTGTGGTGCATGGGGGTGGCGGCAGCGGCGGTGGCAGCTGCGGAGGCAGGGCGCCGATGTCCTGCGGATCTGCCAGCAGCCCCAGGTCGCGCTCATCGCCCAGCCCAGCAGCCATCGCCGACGCGCCAGCTCCATGCAGCGCACGCATCTCGCTGCTCTTGGATACAGCATCGCCGTGTCTTTGAGCAGCCAGTCTCCAGCGCGGCGTCAAGCGGAGATTCTGCAGATGGACAAAGGCGCCAACATACGCAGCAGAGCAAGTAAACAGATTGAAACGCATGAAAAACGTCGCATCGTCAACCATCTGCCCAGGCCCAGCTGCCGAGTCTCCAAATGCACCCTGGCCTGGAGCTGCTGGCGAGGGCTGCTGCTGCTGTTGCTGCTGGTTTTGGCTTTGGTTCTGATCAAGATTCTGATATTGCGCAGCCATGGCAACCGAGTGCGGCTGCTGAGGCGATGCTCGCATTTCGCCCGTCAGCGGCGAGCGCTCATACCGCGTCATGGTTCCTGCATGCATGCCGCGGTCGTTGGCGTAGCTAGTAGCGCTGCCACGGCCGTTGGACCCGACATCGCCGCGGTATGGCGGCAGCACCTGCGGGCGAAAGGTGGGGTCGTAGTACGAGGTGTTTGGGTTGGCCGATGCCACGCGGCGCACCTCAGTTGCCCGTTTGACCGCGGCCGACATGGCGATTGCAGCTTCGGTGCACCGGCGCCATGCGGTCTCGACCATGCGCTGGAGCTCCTCGCGCACGATCTCGGGGCTGTTGCCGTCCTCATCAAGCGGCACAAGCGCTGCGTCGTCCTCGTCGCTGCCAGCCGATGCGTAGTGTCTCCGCGGCTGCCATGCAGATGGCACCCTGTACTGGCGACGGCGCGGCGCATAGACGGTGTCGCCGCTGCTGTCGTTTGCGTGGCTGCGCGCTCTGGCATCAGCTGAGTTTGCGCCGCCGAACACGGCGCCAGCGGGATCCATGTCCATAAGCGACCTCCACATCATGTTGACCAGTGCGCTGGGCCCAATGGCAGAGCCGTCGACATCGGATGCGCGACCTGTGCCATAGCCAAAGGTCGCCGATACGTCATCAACAGCTTCGGGAAGCAGCAAGCCCTGGACCATGACGACCAGGCTCTGCAGCTGTATGACGCCGCCGTAGTATATGATCTGCTGGTGAAAGTAGGTGATGCGGTCCTGGAGCGGCAGCTGGCTGTACAGATAGGGCTTGCGCGCGTATTGAGCAATGGGCGTCGACGAATACCACTCGGTGAACTGGGCCTCCAGCGCTGCTGCGCGCTCCTGCAAAACACGCATGCGAGTGCGCCAGTCGGGCGGCCAGGCAGACCTTGTCGACGACGAGTGCCAGCCGCTGCGGCTATTCTGGATGTAGCTGCTGCTGCTTCTTCGCGACCCAAGCCAGATGGACGTCGCTGTCTGCTTGTCAGCGCTGGCCGCAGAGATGGCCCTGCTGCCATGCGTCTCGCTGCGCAGCGCTGAGCCGTAGCGCGCGTATGCTTGCCTGCCCGCGGCATGCCCGAATGCGCCTCCAGCGAGGCCGTCGGAGCTGAGCTGTTCTGCGCGGAGCTGAGCCAGAATCTCCGTTCCCTCGAGAAGCGGCGGTGCTGCCAGGGCGCGGATGTCGTCGCCAAAATCGATGACGCTGTCGAAAAGACCGGCAAGCGCTGCGGTGTAGCGGTACGCATCGGGATCGATGCTTGGCGTGGGCGATATCTCGTTGGCGGCCTGCTCCGACAGCGACGTGTGCATCACGGCCTCGCGGAACGTGCGCACCATAAGGCCAGCTGGCTGCGCGCTGTTGGCGTCGGCCATGGCGTTCTTTGGCGACGCGGTTGTCGGCTGCGCGTGCATCGAGTCCCATTCAAGGTCGCTGCAGGGCAGCCGCACGCGGAAGCTGCCGACCTGGATCATGCGCGGGCAGCCGGCCGTCACGTGCAGCATGCGGTCCAGGACAAACATCGCCCACCACAGCCGCCGCAGCGTCTCAAACTCGATCCACGTCCTGCGCAGATCAGCAGAGTTCGACGCGCCGACTGCGGCAGCTGGCCTCGCAAGGCTGTCTGGATGCGAGCTGCCGGCGTCGTGCATCTCGACGTTGTCGGGGCCGCCGGGCAAGGGAGGCGGCCCAGCCTCGTGCCACTGCGACCTTGCGCCAGGACCGGATCCAAAACCTGTGCTCGTGTTCATTGCTGCGTCTGGCGCCGACAGCCAGTCCTGGGCTCTTCGGCGCTGATTGGCGGCCGCGGACGGATTGAATATGCCGCTAAAGTCCTGCAGCTTGACCGGGTCGTCGATCATGTTGACGCCCATGCGCTGCGCGATCTTGACAGCGGCCGCGTGGATCTCTGCTGCCAGCTCCATCTCGCTGTTGCCCGCGTAGAAGACGCTGAGCAGAACGTGCGACTGCAGAAGCTCGATGATCTCGCGCCGCGTTGGGTCCTTGTCTGCTCCAGCAGCGTCGTGCGGCGCGTCTCTGTAAATGCCCACACGTCCTCGCTCGCTGCGCGACCACGTTGCGCGTGGCGGGCGGTAGCCGAACCGGTTGACCAGCATGGCGTGGGCCTTTTCTGCGTAGCCTGCGCCCATTGCCGCGCTGCTGCTGCTGCTGCTGCTGCGATGTGTCGAGCCGTGGGGCGAGGTCGGCGCTGGGTGGTGCGGCTCGAACCGAGACGAGACAGCGTGGATGGCCAGCCACAGAGGCAGCGACAGCGAGCGCTCGCGGATTTTCTGCACCAGCGTCTGGCGGTGGATGATGGGAAAGCTAGGCGCGACGTACTCAAACAGATCCAGCACCGCCTGGTCGACCCCAAGCGGCGGCGTCGGCAGCAGCATTGGATCAATCGGGCCCCGTCCAGAGCCAAGCGATCCAGGCATGCCGCCTCCGCCGCCGCTGCGACCAACAGCCACGCTGATCGGAGGCAGCGCTGGCGACTGGTCGTAGTCGCTGGGCGCATACGCTGGCGTCGATGTGCCGCTGGCAGTGCCAGCAGGTGCGCCTGCGGGCAGTGCCGGGTACGGGTGGCGGGGCGCACCTGCTGCTGCTGGTACTGCTGCTCTCGATGGCTGGCCCTGCGAGCCCGCTGTGGGCAGCATAGCGCTGGCGTGGACGTTTGCCAGGCCCTGAAGCTCGGGCGGCAGCGGCTGGCCTGGAAGAGCAAAGTCTGCGAACGTGTACATGCGCGGCGGGCGGCCTCGCTTGCGCACCTCTGGATAGATGCACTGGATGCCCCGTCGCTGGCAGTTGGAGCAGCTGGGATGCGCGCTGTCGCACCGGATCTTCTTTCGCCTGCACAAGAGACACGCCTGGTTCAGTCGCCGTTTCTGTGAGTGCGCTCCGCTGCCTTCCTTGTCGCTGCCTGCGTCGTTGCCTGGGTTGCCTGTTTTGCTGCTGTCGCTTCTGCGCCCAGATGCTGCGTCAGCCTCTGCATCGGCCTCTGCATCGGCCTCTGCATCGGCTGCCTTTTGCGCCGGGTCCATGCTTCCACTGCCTTCTTTTTCTGCTGTCGCCTCTTCTTCGGAGGACAGCGCTCGTCGATGGTCGCTGTATACGCGGTGCCCCGAGGGCTGCTGCACGTCCTGAACCGCGCGATCGTGGTCGCTCCTTGGGCCTAGGCTGTTTGCTGACGACTGCACCGGCGACACTGACACTGACATCGAGCCGCTGTGCCCCGCAGGAGCTGAGACAGGAACGCCCTCTTTTTCTATAGGTATCTGCGACGCTCGATACATCGTACCATAAGCAGGTGCAGTCGGTGCTGAGGCATGCGTTTGATCGCCTGGGCGCGCATATGTTTCAAGATCGTACTCGTTGCGCAAGCGCTTGACGCCCTCGGATCGATCGGTGCTCGTCCGAACATGGCCGTCATCTCTGCTTCCAGTGGCTGTTCCTTGAGCGCCCGTGTCTTCCTGCACCCCCTGAAGGCCCAGATGCGACACACCATGCCGGCGAGTCTGTGTGTCGTTTTGGTTGAAGCTGTGGCGGTATCTCTGTGTCTGTGGGGGGCTCTGCATAGCCATGGTAGAGTCAATACTTGACAGCAGAGTTGGCGACGCTGTGTTTGCTGCTGCTGTCTTTTCTGTAAGCGTGTTCTGCGTCATATATCGTGACAGTGGCCTGTCCTCGGCAGACGCCTGGTTGTTCAGCGACATGCAAGTGTTGTGTTGTGTTTTGTTGTGTTGTGAGAGCCGGTTGCTGCCGGCTCTGCTCTTCTCAGGCAGCTGGTAGTGCGGCTAAGTAGCAAATATAAGATAATGACCCAGAGCACCTATTTAGTAAGCTGGCTGTATATCGCAGTCAGGGCACGTTGAGACAAGTTGAAATTTTATAGCACAGGCAGCCGCGCTGTTATAAGGAAGAAGTGAGAAATAGAAGTGCAAATTGTAAAAGAAATTGGACTAGAGCGGAATAAAAAAGTAGGGGGGAAAGTGCCAAAGCGTGTGCGGCTCAGACAGGTATATGTGTTGGTAGAAGAAAAGCGCTAATGCAGCCCTTGCCAGCCTTTTTTGAGTTTTTGAGCTTGTGTACGGGCGCGCTGTATCAAGAAACAGATTTTTTGATTCTATTTTCAAACGCTTGCAAATCGGGGCATGGCCGAGGCCAGATTCATGGGTAGCAAAGGCCCAGAGATAACAGACGCGCAACAAAGGGATTGAGACAGCAGATATGCGTACTTACCGGCCAACGACAGTGCAGCAAGGCGTGCACACGGAGGAAGAGATTGCTAATCCCGGAATAAACACAAAAAGACGCAGCTGAAAAGCGCTGGGCTAAAAAGAAAAAAGCTGTGCTCTGGAAACTTAGAGCAGCAGCGGCTGGCTACCTGGGCAAGGTATGTGCTGCAAGGGTCTTTGGGCCTGTATATGGCGAGTCTGGGCTTTTTGCGCCGCTTGTTCCCGTAAAGGTATGCGTTTGTCACCGATAATTAAAAAAAAGGGAGCTGTGATGAACCGAGAATAATGATGAGCTGTGGTGAAGCGGCCAATTCTATATTGTGCGAATCTCCAGGCACTCCAGCTTTTAAAGGGGGAATGAGGCAGTAAAACCAGTTGTTAAATTGGATGCAAAAGTGGAGAGGGAGAAAAAAGAGCAAGAGATGCAAGCTCTTCTTTCAACATTTCTTTTTGGCCGAGCACATGGAATCGACCAGCGATTTTCCCCTTGTCTGCTGCCTTTTCATGCTATGCATAGAGACCGTGCTTGCTAGACGAGCATGTCGGCTGTCTTGCCAAAGTGCTGCTCTGCGCCCTGCCTTTTCCTTCCCCTTTACAAGCGACTGACTGCGTAGCTGTCTGCAGTGGCTCTTTGATCTACACATAGTCTGAAAGAGCTGTAGATAAAGATGTGGCTACCAAAATGCTCTTGCTCCTGCACAGCTTAGCTGGGCTAAAGTCGCGGGCTGTTTGGCCTGAAGCCATCGCACAGAGATCACCCCTCCCTCCTGACCGTGCCATGTGTGTGCAGAGAAAGAAAAAAGAGCAGTAAATTGTGTTAGTTCAAATGACCGAGCCCGGCATAAAATGCGGAGGCTGACTGCCGAAAGATTTGCCCTTTCAAACGATGCTGCGTCCACCTGCCTGCAGGCTCCGCAATGCCAGCGTTCTTCAGCGCCTTCTTCGCTTAATGCGCAAGAAGATCACATGTGCGATCTGAGGCACTGCTGGCTTTGTGAGCATAAGCCCTGTGTTGTGCACTGCTTCTCAAAGGGCCTCTCCACCATTATCGTTTTCATTGTCATCGCCATTGCCATTGCCACCGGTTTTCTTCCCTTCCTGCTTGGAAGCTCTGCTTTCGAACCAGATCATGATCTGCGCATTGGCCCGCCTCAACATGGCATGACCCATTCATTGCCATTCTCATCATCGTCGTTCTTCAAAACAGAGACCGTTAAAACAATGTCTTTCCAATTGCCCAATCAGATCAGCAGAGCTTGACCGCCATATATATTTTGTATATTTTCACTTTTTGCCTTTTTCGCCCAACTGTGAACCGTTGCTTTAGTTCAGTTGTCACTTTTTAATTCAAGCAATTGGATTTAATTGCTTTTATCTCTCACTTTTTTACATTCCGTCATTCAAGCTTGTCCTCATCCTCATCCTCATCTTCACAGCATACCTTTTTTTTACATTTCAGCCTTAGATTGCTTGTTTTGCAACGAGTAGCCTTACTATGAATCGCAACGACCAGCAGCTTATTGACCAGGACGATGGATTTTCTCTAGACTCGCCCTTTGACACATCAGAGACACCAACCACAAAGCGCCCTGACCTGAGCGGTAGCATTGGCGGCCGAATGGGCTCCAGCATTCCGCCTGCAGGCACCAGTGGCAGCTCAGCCATAGGGCCTCAGACAGCGTACATGTCCAACTCTCTGCCTGGCGGCTACCATACAAACACGCTTGACGAGCCCATTCTGACCACCATCGCTAGAGACTTTGGAAAAGTAGGGCGCAAAACGCTTCAGGTCCTCTATCCCAAGGGCCGCGACAACGCTCTTAAGGAATGGGATCTCTGGGGTCCGTTGTTTTTCTGTCTTTCGCTAGCCATAACAATGAGCTTTTTGGCTCCCGATCAGCAGGCCTCTGCGGTTTTCACTGGTGTATTTGCTCTTGTCTGCATCGGGTCCTGCGTTGTCACTCTCAACTGCAAGCTGCTCGGTGGCCATGTCTCCTTTTTCCAGAGCGTCTGCACCCTAGGATACTGCATTTCTCCAATGGCCATTGCCTCGCTCATTACCGTTCTGGTTCAGCGCATCATCGTCACGCTGCCCGTCGTCGCTGTAGCCGTCGCGTGGAGCATATCGGCCTCTGTCGGTTTCTTGGCTGGCGCACAGCTTGCAAACCGTCGATTGCTTGCTGTCTATCCAATCTGCCTATTCTACATCTGCATTGGCTGGATTATTATAATCTCCTAGCGCGTACGATGTGTGCACATCAGCATATATGTGTTTGTGTTTTTATTATTATTAAAATTTTAGTTTTTTTTTTTAGTTTTACTTGATCATACAAGCATTTAAAAGGCAACATCAATCCTCTATCAATTTGTTTAAGCGATATGAGATAGCAGATCTGGCCGCTCTTTCTTCAAAAATTCTTTTAGCCGCTGCTCATGAAGGTCCAGCCGCTGAGGAAGATTGTGAGACACACGTTGAATAAACGGCATGTCCATTGGATCCACATCTTCGCCTAGCTTACATTGGCTGCGCACAGCCGAGATCATGCCGAATAGCGTATCGACAGTTTCTTGGCAGAGAGGGATATCGATTGAAAAGCCGTCCATAAAATAAGCGGCAGTGTTTCTATTTCTTGCATCATTATCGTCTTTAGACTCTTCTTCATCTCTCTCCAGCTTAAATAGCCCAACTATTCGCGAGAGTACAGACTCTCTGTTAGGGCTAAGCAGTCGCTGTGCCTTCTTTGCCCATGAATGACGCACTTTTTCGCCTTCGAGTCGTCCAAGAACCATGTCAAACGCATCTTCCAGAAATCCGCCTCTGATTAGGGCCTCGAGAAGGTGTCGGTGATTAGCAAGCGAGAGCTCGTGCCCTGACTGCAGTAGTTGCTTAAGACAGCTCGCAAGATAGTGCATGTGTATAAACGGCATTCCAGTATAGACATGGTCTTCAGGTATGTCGCGATATGCAAACTTTGCTGCTGGCAAAAAATCTTGGTCCCAGTGTACTCTCTCATTCCACCCGCACGTGTCTATCAATAGCGATGCTGTTACTTCGTTAGCCTTTACATCGCGCTGCCTCATAATCTCCCAGACCTGCAGGGCCTTTGCTGGCTCGGCAACACGTCCATAGGCCTCGATCAGCGCGTTGTAATAGTCTGTTTTCAGTGGTAGCGGCCGATACTGGGTTAATTCACTACCCGAACTGTCCGGTTCATCAGTCATCCTGTAGTCTACATTTGTGAGCGCTACAACCAGCCTCAGCCCATCATAGCTTCGGATTCTGCTCATTGTCTGCACTAGAATCGTGTAGGTTTTAGAGTTTGCCCTGACCCGATTTCCACGCATCTCTTCCAGAACTCGAAGCGCCTCGGTAACTTGGTCGGTCTCGCAATAGGCCTGGATCATGCAGTTGTATACACTGTGCACCGCATCCAACGTATTGCTCACACGCTGGTTCTCCCGAATAATAGCACGTATACGCTTGGCCACAGAGACTGCCTCTTCAAAGTCACCAGCATGCACGTATACCTGCAGAACCGAGCCCAGCATATCGACAGAGACATCATGAGTCGCCATCTTCTGAATGTCCGAAAACAGCTCTAGCGCCTCCGCATACCTTCTGTCGCGAGCAAGTCCTAGAATCAGCTTGGAAAGGCTGCTGCTATTTATTAGTCCCGGACGGCCAGTGCTCCAGATCTCAGCCAAGTGCCGAGCACGATCTATCTCGCTATTATTAATCAGGGTCTCGATAAGAGCATGCGCAGTGTTATCAGACACAAGAGCCATGTCCTGTTTGACTGATGAATCTGTTCCTTGTTGCGGCGGCAAAGGAAGACCCGAAATCAGCAATGCCTGCTCTGTCCGCAGCTTCATTAGATCCTCTGAAAGTGATATCTTTGGTCTGAAAAGGGCGTTGACCAGGTTGTCGACAAATATTTTTGGCTTTTCGATAAACCGCGCAATGCTACGAATGAGACCAATCATGCTTTCGAGCAACTCCTTTGAAGGCTCTTGCAGCAGTGCAAGATATCTTTCGTACAAGGCTACTGCAGGTACCCATCCATCAGCATACATATCTTCCAACACACGCGCCAACAGCCAATCCTGCTTGGCCTTGGAAATAAAAAGAAAGGCGCGGACCCATTCTGAGCTGTTCATCTTGTGCTCCCTTTGAGCTTCGTCGCAAAAGAAGGGCGACTTTTCCATGTTCTCTCGCATCCAAAACCCAATGGCTGTGTCTTTGTTAAGGCATGGACTTTGCGCCAAAGTAGCCATTAGTGTATCGTAGACAATAATTGTCTGGTCGACATTGCCGGTATTCGAGAAGACACCCAGCATTGTAACCAAAATAGGTGGCGACGGGACCACAGTGCCTTGCAGCGATGGCATAGACGACTTGTCAGGAGAAGGGACCTCTGAGATACCTGCGGAGACATATGCCTTATATATGCGCTCTGCCGTTTCTAATCGCCAGTTCCAGACGGTGTCTAAAGTAGACTGCACATTATCTTCTGCATTGGAACTATACGCAATGCTATCCATATCGCTCAGACTGTCTTGTTCATCGATCTGCAGCTGCTGGTCTTGAAGAGCAACTTCGCTTGTCTCGTAAGGGTCCTTGCCAACAACTATAAGTCTTAGCAACAAGTCAATTATTTCCTCTGAGACGCCAGCGATATCCTTGCTAGAGTATGCCTTGCCGTCAACTGGCGCCTGGGGATCAAGAAGTAGCGCAAGGCTAGGATTGAAAAGCAGCAGAGAATCACGACCTGCCATCACGTCTTTATTAAGAATAGCAGCTGCAAGAGCTAGCTTTATCAGCTCATCTGTCACAGGGATCGATTCTTTAGTCGCTGAAAGAAGAATTAGATGGGCTATTCTTGGTACTGGTACGTAGTCAAGGTATGTTTCGAGCTCTTTAGCAGATTTGCCGATGGTAGTGGGTGAGTTTCCAATTTGGGTACTTTTAAAAGGCTGCGCTTTAGCCAATAAAAAAAGAAGCTTTCTGTAATTTTTGACATTGTAAAGCGTAAGAACTGGCTGTTTAGATACGTTTTCAAGCGAGCTGGCTGTGGTGGCAGCAGCGATAGTATCGGCAGTGCTCTTAAATATATCTCTGAGAATAGCAACAAGTCTGAATCTAGCTATCAACTGCTGCTTGATTAAACGTCTAGTGCTGATATTTGTCGAGACGGGTCCACCGATCGCATCGGTGCTATTTGCATCTTCGACTAAAAGCTTGACCATCGCGCAAACTTGTTCGAGCTGCTCGCGATGCGAAATACTGGTATGGCGCACTTGAGTTGACCATATCTCCCAAGCCTTTTCAACGTTGCGAGCTTTTACTGGCACCATCATATGCATATTTGCATCGAGATCATATTTGCCATTTTTTCTTTTAAAAGGCACTTTATTTGGTTGCTGATCAGATACATTCGAGCTCTGACCTTTGGAAGATCTCTGTTCCGGCTTTTTATCGTTGTTTACCAAGATCTTTGTTCTGTGGGAAAACAGCTTGTTGCCGACGCTATTGCTGGTATAAAACGATCTAGTGATATAATCGTTTTTCGTCCAAGAAGGAGCGCTTAGAGCCCTGATTAGCACCAAGCGGCTGCTCATTTTGGCAACGGAGCAAGGAATAATTGCCTAGATAACGTGGAGAAAAAAAAGTTGACTAAAGTAATAATAACAGAACAAATTAAAACAAGCAAGTTCAAAAAAAGAAAGAAAGAAAGAATAAAAATCTGATAAAGGCACCTTTGACATAAGAATTGATTCAATCAGCCAAAGGCAGAATCAGCGGATCTAATGGTATTTGATTAGCAGATGGTATCATCGTTTCAGTCTAAGCACTCAAGAACAGCTTCTTTTTTGCTGGGGACAAAGCGCGCAATCTGCTTGAAAAAGCCGTCCAGAGTGCATACAGAGGATCCGAGCCGGGTATGGTGGGCTCCGGGGTCGCGGCATGTGGGCAGCTGCAGAGCGCGGTCGTTGTACCAGACGCGGACATAGTAGTCGCGTGTCGCGCGAGGATTGCGCTCGGCGGCCTCGTCCTTGGTGGCATGCGACCAGCGATAAAGCGACTTTGGCACGTTGACTGGGCGGACGCGGTTGTCGAAGGGAATCAGCGACGCATCTTGGGAATAATCCTTCTGATCGTCCTCCCAGGCGGGACGCACGGGCGGGTAGGGCGACTGGCTGTCCTTGAGCAGCTCGATGCGGATGCTGGAGGCAAAGGGCGGCCACAGCATCTCAGAGGGAAGTGCAGCAGCGGCTGGCGTGACGGTCTCTGCGGAATCGGCGCTGCTGCCAAACGTGGCCAGCAGCGGGGCAAGAGTGGTATCGTGAGCAGAGTAAATCGCCATCTTGGGCTGCTGAGCGCGGCCCGCACGGTCCTTCTCGACAGCGGCAGCGACGTTTGCGGAAAACTCGTGCAACAAAGGGCCGATCAGCATCCTGGTCAGTGCGGTGGATTTCCATGCTGATAGCAGATATTCCACTGCAGCGGCCTGTGATAGGCGCGCCAAAAAGGCGCTATCGATGGCATCAGGAAGCGGCAGGCCGTGGGCGTAGGCAGAGACAGCGGTGTCAAGGACAGGGATGGCCATATGCCTCATTTCGGGCGTGTATCCTGCAGCGT
The DNA here is from genome assembly GCA_027478445.1 of Coemansia asiatica. Lineage (NCBI taxonomy): Eukaryota > Fungi > Kickxellomycota > Kickxellomycetes > Kickxellales > Kickxellaceae > Coemansia > Coemansia asiatica. The sequence continues at coordinate 6,473 of JANBOH010000253.1, read as the reverse complement.
CGAGGTGCTTTTGCAGGGCCGGCACACTGCGCATCTCGGCATACAGCTGCTGCCGTTCGGCGGCATGCAGCGCTATGCACTTTTTGCTGAGCTCTCTGAACATTAGTATCATGCGCCTGCAGCTGCTTCGAGGGAAGATTGTTTCGTGCTCAGCCGGCCGCACGTTTACACGGAACACAGAAGATCCTGGCTCTAAGCCTGGATACAGGCCGCCCAGGACATGCTGCAGCGACTCAAAGGTGCGCGTGTACATGGTTGCGCGCAGATACAGGTCCTGCGAAGGGCTGCCGTCGACAGACTGACGCGCGGCAGGCGGCAAAAAGCCCAGCGTGTCGACGTACAGCGAGCGCAAGTGGGCGCCAAGGGCGGCCATGCTCTGACGGCCAAGATCGGTTAGCTGGCCAAACCCACATGTGGCCTTCGTAGCACTGGAGCCGTCGCTGGCACTGGCACTGGCGCCAGGTGTTCCGACCAGCCCGCTTATGTCGCGCGAAGCATATGCAAACATGAAGGGCCTCCACGGTGGCGTCTGGCCTTGGCTTTGGCTCTGGCTCTGGCTCTGGCTCCGGCCCTGGCTCTGACCCTGCATTTGTGTGGCGTCAGCGCCGGGAGCAAGAAGCCCCACGGCCCTCTGAAAGCCTGCGTGCATCGAGTTGCTTTCCGCGCACAGGTTCCAGTTCTTGGGCGAGATGCCGGGGAAGATGTGGCTGCCTGGCGTGCGCTCGCCGTGTCTGTTGACGACATGGACATGCACGACGCTGACGGAGCTGGGATAATGCCGTGCGATAAACTGAGATGTGAGGCTAGGCAACTGTGCCTGAGCGACGCTGGTGACTGTGTTCTCGCTATTAGACGGAGCAGGAGTGAGCGACATGTGCTGATAAGTAATGCTTGTTTGTATAAGGATACCAAAAAAAGAGTAGTTAGAAAAAAAAGAAGAGGGACGACGCTGACAGCGCGGCGAGCCCATAGCATTTAAGGCCACCAGACAGATTCGTCTTTGCTGATACACACACGTTTCTGAAAACAAGCGCATGTGTCAAGGCTCAAGAACAGGCCTGCCTGCCCGCATACCGGTGCACACTACACAGCGTCTCTTTCTCTGGATGGGACGGAGATATCATTGCTTCGAAATAAAAGGCATCGCCCGTCCAAGAGCGGATTGCCAATCAATCAATCAATCGCTCGTGAGAACGAAAACGCTTTGACCACTGCCAGCCAAAAAAAAAGCAGCGTTGCACGTGACAATCCAGATCAGTTGGCATGGCTGGCGCGGAACTGCTCGACAAAGGCTGCGATTCTCTCGACGTTAGCCTCCATGTCGTCGACAGAGTCGCTCCGCAGCTCAAGCACGACTTCTGGCCGGTACGACTCATAAGCCTCGTCCAGGACGACCTGCATGATCTCGCACTCGACGTTCTCAGCGATCTTGTTGGGCCTGTACCTACGCGCTTCGAGCCGGTCGTAGACGTTTTTGGTATCGGCGCGCAGAACAACGACAAGGTCGAACCACCGCTCGGGGAAGAAGCCGCAGGTGTGGAAGTCGACACACATGCCGCCGCCAGCCATCATGCCCTCCATCTCATCGACGACCTTGTCCTCGTTGAGCCAGTACGTGTCCATTTCCTCGTGGTAGCCATCGTGCAGGCTGCGCTCCTTGACAAGGTCGCCGACAGTCACCTTCTGCAGCCCAGCCGCAAGTGCCAACATCTCTGCGGTCGTGGTCTTTCCGGTGCCAGGCGTGCCTGTGATAAGGATGTTCGGGCTGCTCCTTGGCAGGCTGGTCGGCAGAGCGTCACTGTCCATTGTACATAAAAAGGAATTAAATCGCGTCTTGCAAAAGCCAAAAAAGAATAACGGAAATAAGCAAAGCACAAGAGCAACAACGCAATTTAAAAGAGAAAAAAAAACTGGTTGCTTGATTTGGCTGATCTGATCAGCATCTCTCCTCACACTGCTTTTTTTCCCATTGATCTTTTTTTTTTTGCTTAAAAATGGTCTCTCTGATTTAGTCAGCCTAAAGCCTGTGTTGTGTGCCTTATCTTTTTTTCAGCCTTTGCCGCTTTTCTTTTTCACCCTTGTTTAAAGTTTTTTTTCTTTAGTACAATAATGCAGCCGGTCTTTCGTATCGCGGGCCGCCGCACTGTTTGTTCGGCATGCGGCAAAAACGCATCTCTGAGGACCCTTGCAAGCAGCACAGTCGATGCCCTGCGGCTGCATGGAGCGCGCGTTGTGCCGGAGCTTCCGCGCATGCACGCTCTTGGAACCCGTGCACTGTCGTCGTCCGTGCCGCGCCGGTCGTCTCCAGCATCAGCAGCAGCAGCATCTAATTCTTCTGGCGCAGTGGATCTGGGCGACATGGTCCCCATGGACAGAATCCGCAACATCGGCATTATTGCGCATGTCGACCACGGAAAGACGACGCTGGTCGACTGCCTGCTCAAGCAGTCTGGCGCGCTGTCTGGATCGACAGCGATGCAGGAGACGCGGGTGATGGACTCGAATGCGCTAGAGAAGGAGCGCGGAATCACTATTCTCTCCAAGGTCACGTCGCTCGTGTACAGCGGCCACCGCATCAACATCATAGACACGCCGGGCCATGCAGACTTTGGTGGCGAGGTCGAGCGCATTCTGTCGATGGTCGACAGCGTGATTCTGGTGGTCGATGCGTCGGAGGGCCCGATGGCGCAGACAAAGTTTGTGCTGACCAAGGCGCTGGCGCGCGGGCTCAATCCGCTTGTTGTGCTTAACAAGGTCGACCGTCCGACAAGTCGCCCCGACGAGGTCGACTCGGAGCTTCTGGAGCTGTTTCTGGCGCTGGGCGCGTCAGACGAGCAGACCAGCTACGACATCATGTATGCGTCAGCCAAGGAGGGCTGGTGCGCGCGCGACATGGACATGGCTGCGCAGTACGCTGCGGCCGCGGGCAGCGCCGACAGGGCCGGAGGATCCATGGCGCCGCTGCTGGACGCCATCGTGGCTCGCGTGCCCCCGCCAGCGGGCCAGCGCGATGGCGCGCCATTTTCGATGCTGGTGACGCAGCTCGAGGCCAACCCGTACCTGGGCAAGTGCGCGCTGGGCCGCATCACCAGCGGCACCGTGCGCATCGGCGACAGGATTCGCGTCTTGGAGCCGGGCACAGGCGCCGTCAAGGAGGAGGGCAAGGTCACAAAGCTGTTTTTGCGCAGCGGCGTGCAGCAGATCGAGATGGCGCAGGCCGGCGCTGGCGACGTCGTGTCGATCAGCGGCGTGCCCTCTGTCAGCGTCAACTCGACCATCGCCGGCCCCGATGTCGATACGCCGCTCGAGTTCATCCCTGTCGACCCGCCCACCATCTCGGTGACGTTCTCTGTCAACGATTCGCCATTGGCTGGCCGCGAGGGCTCGCAGCTGACGTCGGGCATGATTCGCGAGCGTCTGCGTCGCGAGGCCGAGACCAACGTCGCGCTGCAGATCGTCGACGACGGCAAGTCCGAGGCCATGGAGGTGCGTGGCCGCGGCGAGCTGCAGCTGTCGGTCCTGATCGAGACCATGCGGCGCGAGGGCTTCGAGCTGTCGGTCACGCCGCCACGCGTGCTGTTCAAGCGCAACCCCGCCAATACCCGTGCCATTCTCGAGCCCTTCGAGGAGATCACCATCGACGTCGACCACCAGTCGTCGGGCATCGTCATCGAGAAGCTGACCAAGCGCAAGGGCGAGCTCAAGTCGTTTACCGATGTCGCCGATAAGGCGCGTCTGGTGTTCCACATCCCAACTCGCGGCCTGCTGGGCTATGCGTCCGAGTTCAAAAACGACACCCACGGCACAGGCGTCATGAACCACTCGTTCCTTCGCTACGACGACTATGCTGGTCCCATAGACAAGACGCGCAAGTCCAGCATGGTCTGCCTGTCTTCTGGAACCGCTACAGCTTATGCGCTCAACATGATTGAGCCACGCGGCAGGCTCTTTGTGCGCAGCGGCGACGACGTCTACCCAGGCATGGTTGTCGGCGAGCTCAGCAAGGACGGCGCCGATCTCGAGGTCAACCCCACCAAAGCAAAGCAGCTGACAAACATCCGAGCCGCTGGCAAAGACGACGCGATCCGCCTTACGCCTGTCAGGCCCTGGTCGCTCGAGGAGGCCATTGCATACATCAACCCCGATGAGGCCATCGAGGTCACTCCCACGCAGATCCGTCTTCGCAAGCAGATCACTGACCCTGTCAAGCGCAAGCAGCTTTCTCGCAAGCGCGTCAGCGACATCGACGACCTTTTAGACTAGACTTGGTCTCGTACTGCTGGTCAAGGAACGGAAACTGATTGCCCTTTGCTTTTAAACCCCGTTTTGTTTTGTTTTGTTTTGTTTTGTTTTGTTTTGTTTTGTTTTGTTGTCTTTTGATCAGAATAAAATACATCCTTGCTAAAGCATCGGTGTCTGCGACCTCGATTTGAACAGCCTAGAGACTGTGTTGCTAGAATCGCTATTGCCTTCTAGCTGAAGCTGCACTTTTAAAAAAAAGACACTGAGCTTCTATTTTTAACTTTACCGTAAACAAAATGCATCATGTCTTTGGAATTCTGTGATCAGCCCGTCTTTTTCTTTTTGTGGTTTTTTTTATGGCTGCTTTGGACTAGTGTAGACCATCTGGACCACCATGTGTTTGCTGCATTCCAACAGCATGCATATAAATAAGTGTCGAAAAAAGAAAACATGTCGATCCTACTTTCGAAAGATCTTTTTGACTACAAAGCTATAAACAAATCAAACATATCCACTTTTTATTTTGATGTGAAAAAGTAACTCTGTATCTGGTTCTTTCACCTTTCTTGGGTATTTCCTCAAAGCTCGATATCTCGACTTATACATATCTACATACACACACACAAGTTCCTAACTTCTTTCTCTCCTTTTCACTTCCATTTGCTTTCTTTTTCTCTTTGACCTTTGACCTTTCTATACCTCTTATCCATCCTCCCATTCCCTTCCTCTCTCTCTAATCAACATACGTCTACATACGTCTTTCGTTGGCTTTTTTCTAAAGTTCAAATACTAAATCACCAATAATGAAGTTTACCATCTCGACATTTGCTCTCTGCGCCGTGCTGGCCACTGCTGCCGTTAAAGCGCAGACAATTGACAATGGCATTGGCAATGCTCTTGTTATTGTCAATGAGAAGGCCGGCTCAAAGGATGTTAGCGCTTCTGCCGATTCGACCACCGACAACAGCAGCGGTAGCAGCAGCAGTGACACCCAGGACAGCGCCTCAAGCGTCAGTGCCAACGACACCGCTTCGACCACCGCTGATGCCGCTGCTCCTGCAGAGACTACTAAGGCTCCAAGTGGCCAAATTGGCGACTCTGGAATCGCCATTACCAATGAGAATGCTACTAACAATAACAGCAATTCTAGCAGCAATGCTAACAGTAGCAGTGCAAGCTCTGATGAGAGCTCAAACGCCAATGGTAGCTCTGAAAACGGCAAAATCAATGCCAATTCTTCAAGCAACTCTTCAAGCAACAGCTCGAGCAACAATACCAGCCCTGACGTGAGCTCTAACAAAAATGGTAGCTCAGGCTCTAGCGACAGCTCTGGACAGAACAACAACTCTGCTGTTGGCGTCGCTGGTGACTCTAGCAATGGATCGGGCTCATCTTCTGTCTCTGCAGACAGCTCTGACAATCAGGATTCTGAGCTGGGCAATGACAATGAAGAAGACTCCAAGGATGTTGACAACGGCGAGAGCGACGAAGACAACTCAGAGTCTAACAGCGATGACTCTGCTGAGGACAGCGAGAACAACGATAGCCTAGACAGTGAAGATGAGAGCAAGTCCAGCGGCGCAACTTCATTTATCTCGACCATGTCTCTCTCAGCAATCCTGATTGCAGGTGTTTCCAGCGCTCTGTTCTAATATTGATTTTTTTGTCATTTTATCAACGGACTGGAATATTTAATTTTGAAAAGTTTAGGACAAATCTATTTATCTCAATACGATAATGGTTAAAAGACATTACGACTAAAAAAATTATTTTTAATAGTAAAAAATAAGCTGGCACATATGGTGGCGGAAATAGTCAAAAAATTTTCAAAATTTTTTCTTAATAAAATCCTACAACGTCAACTAAACTATACTAAATTAATAATATTAAAAATCTAAAAATGGGCTAATAGATGATATATAAAAAAATATATTATTGTCTTTTTTCTTGTATCACTATTTTTTATAAATATGTCCAATATCTAACCATGTGCTACTTCTCCATCATCTTTTTTCTACATTTTCTTTTGTTTTCCAAATAGTATAAATAAAAAAACCTAAAAGTGCTATCTTGTAGAGATTTTTTTCTCTATTCAATGAAATGCTTACTTTTTAATAAACGGAATAGTTGTATTGACAACTATAAGTATAAATAAAGAAAATAATAGATAAACTATAATAAGTGGAAATTACAGCTAAACTGTATTGTTGTAAATAAAGTGATTATATAAT
>JANBOH010000252.1:0-22455 GCA_027478445.1 Coemansia asiatica | reverse complement strand
GTAGCGGCGTCACAGCTGCGATTCTTTACTTTGCATTGCTCAATGCCGGAGTGCCTCAGAAAAACCTGACTCTTTTCGATGGATCGTGGACTGAATATGCTCTTAATCCAGCCAGCGAGATTGTCAAGGACTCTGATTGATCCTAGAATTCTTTCTTTTAAAGCTTGATGCCTTTTTGTTGCTTTAAACCAAGAAGGCAAGAATTTTTTTAAAAAAAATTACCATTAATCTTTTACCTGAAGCAATTTGCAGACCCACATCCCTGTTGATTATTATAGTTCCTTGTTTTTATTTTAAACAACAATATTATATTTTTATTTTAATAGTGGCTGTGGCGCCTGTGACAAAAACTCCTGAGGCGAATTTGACCATTATGTTCAGTGAATAAACAGTGGCGGTTGTATTTTAGACAAAAAAGTCAAAATGTAAAAATATTTTATAAGGTAAAACTATTCATAGTTTGTAAATTATTGTCTGGAAAAACAATTCCATTCAAAATTGTATTCAATTTCGATTATAAGATTTAGAGCAAAATAGACATATTATATTGTTAGTGTTTGTTTTTTAAAAAATTGTAAAAAAATTAAATATGCAAGGTGCTATAGCAGTTGTCTATTTCCACTATAACCATCTCCAGTAGAAAGCATAGACAAATCTGTATCAGAGTGTTGCTGATGTTGCCATCTTTGCCCATCACCATGATCATTATTGCCAACATTGGACGAACGCGCATCTGGCCGATGAAGAAGTGACAAAAATGCTGTTGATGGTGCTGGCGAAGCTTTTTTCAGCCCTGGCTGCAAATTGAGGCTAGTTTCCGTATGTATCTGAGGAAGTGTTGTAGCGACAATGTCCGATTCGTTACAATGCTGACTATTGTTACCATGGTTGGAGTCTAGAGCAGTATCTTTCTGTAGCCCTGCCACTCCAAGCGCGTTTAGCAACCCACCGTCTTTATCAGTGCCCAACGAAGCCCTACTATCCCCATCATGATAAGAAAGTACGCATTGAGTGAGCATACGATATCTAGAGCGCCTTTCGCTCTGGCCATTGGTTTTTTCAGCGGAAACGTATGGCTCGCTTTTTCTACGCGAAAAGTCCTGAGAAAAAGATATACTCCGACGAAAATGGAAATTTTCGCTTTCATCAAGCATGGTTTTTTTGGCAGGACCTTTCCATCTCGGATCTAGAGAGTCGGCATTGTCGTTGTGCGACTCTGACAGCGCTGCTAGCTGGCTGATAGCTATACGTGTCGACTCGGTAAAGCTGGGATCACTCTTGTCGTTTTTGCTGTGGGATGTCTGAGCGCGACCAACAAGCGTTGCTGAGTTAATCGAAATCTCCGTGTCTGTGGCACCCATGCCATACTGAGCACGCAGACCGTCGTTGGTCATCTTCTGCTTCCAGTAGGACAAATACGATTCGTGGTTGAATATACAGTGGTATAGGGGCTTGAGCATAATCAGCCACCATATATAGTTGGCTGTAAACTGATCCATTGCGACCAATAGTATTCTCCAATGAAGAACGGTTGGAAGCAAAGGAACGCTATATAGCAGAGCCTGGTTTGATATCGTACAAATAACCAGTACTCCCAGCGATATAGCCATCTCCTTGAACTCGTTAAACGAGCTGCGTACGTTTCGGAGCAGCCACATCATAACCATGTAAACTCCCCACATTCCCCAGAGCATAACGCTATAAGTGGTGACTAGATCCTGGTTGACTGCACAAAACTCTATGCTTTCTAGATATAACATGGTCATCCGCCGCGGAACCAGTGTAGAGATTAGGCCGACAAAAAATATAAGGACTATGTATAAAACATACGGCAGGATGCGCATATATCCGTATACTGGTTTGTTTTTGCAAAATACGCGATAAAATTTGTACGACCGGATTGTAAGCAGTGCTCCCAGAGAAAAGTTTCCTAGCATCGATCTAAACCACACTAGCATCAAAATGCAGTTTCCGAAAAATGGACCGCGTACATGCACCAATCCACAGAGCGTCAGGTCGCCCAAGAGGAAAAACACGCTGTGCAGAAAAATTCCAGTCATAAGGGGAATGTTTTTGGCTTTGAGCGGCGCATAGTCCCGGTTAATCCAAATGTAAATATTTGCAATAAACCCGACTCCTAAAATGATTGAAAAGAAAATGACTGCTGTGAGATCTACATAGCCTATTGGGTCGAGCTTTATGCCAAACAATGCGGCAACCTCGACTCTTTCTTGCTCGTCAGGTGAGAAATCGTAATACATTTCTTAGCTTTAGAGAAAAATAAAATAGACTATAATAAAATAGATGTACAGTATTAAAAAATTAATGCTAATAGAAAATGTAAAAAAAAAATAAGAATTGAATTTTCAGGATTGGTACCCAAGGGTGGAATATATTATTTTTCGACTAAAAGGAAAAAATAGAACTGAACCTAGCCAAGCCTAGTTTAGACCCGTTCAAAATGTTTCTAACTCTTTTTAGCATTATATGTTAAAATGGTCATAGTTCCCTGAAATGTATTGGTTTAAATTCAATTTAGAAAAAAACTCTTGTTTCCTTTTTCACCTGATGTTGCTGTCGCTTCTGCTGCTTTTGTTGTTGTTTTTGTTGTTGTCGTTTTTTATTATTTTAAGTTTTGATTTAGTGGCCGGAAAAAAAGTGAACAAAGACCAATATTCAAATATAAATGTCAACTATTATGTTGTAAAAAAATCTAAGCCTTAAACCAAAAGAAAAAAACGTTTATATATGTTTTTTTGCTGGACCAAATGTAATGACTTGAACAATTGTTTCTGCAGGAATTTTTTTGTTAAGTTCATAGTGTGCCACAAATGGTTTCTGTTTGATTGAACTTGTATCATCGATACAAAAGAGTATATACATATTTTGTATAGCTGGTAACAATAATCAAATAAATTTAACCAGATAATAGTACAATATTAGAACAAAAAGTTATTCAACCACTGGATTAAGTTGCTTTCCTTTTTTTTCTGCCAAGGGAGAGGGGAACAATCGTTTCAGTGATATTATTACAAACGTGTCAAGTTTCAATCATTGACAAAATGGTTTGGCTTCATTGTAGCATACAAGCAATTTTTATTTTGGCATTATAATATGAGCTATATATATATTACACGTAGCTTTGCCATACATCTTGGCAGATTCTTTTTGTTGTCCTTTAAAAAAAAGTAGCCTTTAAAATCGGTTTTTTAATGCGATCGATTCGATTCGATTCGACTTGGCTTGATTTTGTAATTTTAATTTTTTGAACCAAGGAATTTAAAGAAAACAAATAAAGCACGTGACGCCAGCAGATTTTTGATAGATTTTGCTGCCAATCTTCCTTGTTTGACAAAGGTTTATCAAGCTACAAAAGCAAAGAGAATGAAAAACCAAAGTTGTCCATTACTGACCAAAATGCATTTTGCTCATTGCAACTGTAAGCCAGTTTCTTCCTTTTTCATCACTAGGAGTTGATTATTTAGGTGTGTACTTTATTATATAAAATATCGATGTCACCAGAGCAAGAGATACGGATCCGTTTCAGAACACGCTCAGAGATGGAGCATATATATATGGCCGAATCTATCGCGAATTCGGCTGATTGACTAGATAATGGATGCAGCAAAAAAAAACCCCAAGTGTGGTTGTGATGGATACGCATAGCGAAAAAATGCTTTCTAAGCGAAGAGCCCAAAATTCCGAATCTGAAACTCGCAGCATTGCCCTCAATTTAGATTGGTGTCGTTAAAATCTCGAAATGCACTGGTTTTATAGACCACCTAGAATTGACCAGAAGACGTTTAGTCATTTGAGACTTATTGGAGGGTTTTGGGCAAAAGGCACTACTTTCTATCGATAACAGCGGCAATAGCAACAGCAGCAGCAGCGACGAAAACAACAAAAAGCAGTGGCATTTCAGAGGGTGTATTTATTTATGGAAGAATCTTGCTATATTTATTTTGTCGTTTTTCGCCTCAATGTCTATCTATATTCTTGTCTCACTCTTGCTTATTTGTGTGTCTCCAAAAGGAACCATAAAAATAAACGATATAGAGGCATCTAAATATAGGCTTGTTACTTGGGCCATTATACAAGACGTGTGTGTACAGCGGTTTTTTATACATCCATATATTATTTACTCCTCTAGCTCAAACTGCCTCGAAAACTTTATTACAAACATCTATTTCCCTATACCTCTCTCTCTCTCTCTCTTTCTGTTGTGGATACTCGTTGCTCTGCTCTGGTGGGATAGAAAGCGTTATTGATATCGGCAAAAAGAACATAAAATGCACAATTTTTTCTTTTTAGCATCTAACTAACCTTGTCATATTTCTGATCTTTTTCTTTTTCCCGACCTTGTCGCTTTGCTTAATTCGCAAATATATTAGAACCATGTACATTCCCACTGCCAACCGGAAGACGATCTGCAAGGCCCTTTTCAAGGACGGTGTCCTTGTGGCCAAGAAGGACTACAACGCTCCCCGTCACCCCGAGATCGATGTGCCCAACCTTGAGGTTATCAAGGCTATGCAGTCGCTGACCTCGCGTGGCTACGTCAAGACCCTGTTCTCGTGGCAGTACTACTACTATACCCTTACCGACGAGGGTATCGAGTACCTTCGCGAGTACCTGAACATCCCTCAGGAGGTTGTTCCCGCTACTTTCAAGAAGACTGCTCGCACTGCTGCTCCTCGCTTTGGTGGCCGTCCCGGTAAGTATCTATGATATTGATTGTAGTCCGAAGCATATATATGATTGTTGCTATGCTTGTTTACTAATTGTGTATTTCTGGAGACTGTCGTTTTTTTCTAATTTTTATTATTAGAGCGTGATGGCTTCCGTCGTGGCAATGACGATTACCGTCGTGATGATGACAAGGCTGGCGCTGCCAGCGGCGACTTCCGTCCCGAGTTCCGCGGTGGTATCGGTCGTGGCCGTGCCCAGCAGCAGTAAATGGAATAAAAGCTTGGTGTCTTTTGCGCACTTGTTTGAAAGGTATCTAAGCGAGGAGATGTGCGGCTAATAAGGAGGGTGCAGCTTAATAGCTACTTTGTTTTTTTTTAGCGAAAACGACAGTACTTTATTGAACGCATTTTATTCAATTTTTTTTGTCCCGAATTTCTAATTCCTTGCACATTTCCAAGTGATATTTTTCAAGAGACTTTCTTTACTTTGAACAAACAAACAAAAACTTCTTTAAATCCCCTCTTATCAAAATATCTTGATACAATGTGAAGGCGCCATGTATTTATAAAAGAAAAAAATAAGAAAAAGTGTCGACAAAGAAAAAAGCAAGTATACAAGTAAAATTTAATCTATATATATATACAGAAAAAGGTTATTTTATGCTCTAACTGTACCGCGAAAAATAAGTTTTGCGGAGCTTTTCGTAGATAACAAAGGTGATGACTAGTTGCGGACACAGACGGATATAGGACGGGACCCATCCCTTGAAAAAAGCGCTGATACCCTCGTTTCTGTATATCGATGAACAAGTATGCCATATAGACGGAGCTTTCATTCGTCCGTCACCATTGATTCTATTGCGGGACTGCATTTGCAACGCAGCCATGGTGCGGGACTTGAGGACATCAGCTGGGGAGCAAACAGTGGTGGCAACGAGACCAGCGATAAAGCTCGCCGAAAAATGCACCGCCATGGAATCCGGATACCCAGCATCCATCAGCTGATCTTTAAAAAAATCATAGGAGACAAACTGGGATGCCGTCGCCAACGTAGCACGAATAAGACTAGGAGCTAGGCCGATAGCCAGAGACCCAGGACCCTCATTTCGTAGCATAACGGTTAGACCGTGTAGAGCGTTTCTATAGTTTCTGCGCAAATCCGGGGGCAATGCCTGGTCGTTCTGCATGCGAACGTTGAGGATTTCCGCTGGATTGCCGACGATGCCACCGGCAAGACCGGATAAAAGGGTGGCTAGGGTGATCTCGTGGATGGTCAGATGGCTGCCATCGGGGTGTTTCAGCCAGTCCTTGACCACATCGTAGATGGCGAAACGTGACATTGTGTAGGTTCCTTGGCGAAGGAGTGCTGCTGATAAGCCGTTGTATAGTCCAAGGATACCGGATTCCTGGATGATCCGTCGGGTGGCAAAGAGAGCTTTTGTCGGTGATGTGGAGGTCTGGAGATGTACTTTGATCAGATCGATCGGATGTGTAAAGCAGGCGGCTGTCATTGCAGCGACACCTACAAAAATATATATATATATATATATTTATTTGGAGAGGGGAATTTTTTTTATGGAATTTGTTTTGTGCTTTTTTAAATTGCTTCCAAGTGACTTTTTTTTTCTGTTAATTGGTTAAAAGTCTTTTATGTATTTTTTTTTACCTCCGCACCAAAAGGGAACTATAGGTCGTTTGTGGACGCGAGAGCTGGCATTATTACTATTATTTAAGCTGACATTGGAGCCAGCCATAGTCTATAATATAAAATGTATAATAATTGTAAAACTGGTTAGTAAAAAAAAAAAGGAAAATAAAAAAAAGGAAAAAATATTATTTCGGTCGCAGATAAATGTAATTTTTTTCTTATTGATCAAAATCACAGAATGCATGAAATGCATAAAATAATGTAAAGAAAAAATGTTTTATTTTTAATACATCGAGAGTAACATTGGATTTCCCCAAACTTTGAAATTTTTCATAAATGTAAATACCCAAAAAAATCCGTATATATAAAAAAAAAGTATCTAAGAAAAGCGGACGTTGTTTTTCTTTGCATAGGCGTCCCAATAGAAGTTTCTGGATTGCTCCAAGAAAATAAAAGTAAGGATAGTCTGTGGAGCCATACGGACAAACGCCGGCGTCCATCCCTTATACAACGCCAAAACGCCCTCTTCCTTGGCAATAACAACCATAGCCTGCAGCAAGTTCTTGTAAGCCGATCCAGGCCCAGCATTCATAATCCTGGTTTTGACCACATCGAACGGCGAAGTAATAGTGGTGGCGACGAAGCCAGCCAAAAACGAAGCCGAGAAGTGCAGCGGCATGCCTTCATCAAAGTGCGGCGTGGATAGCAGGAGTTCCTTGAACCCGTCGTAGGAGGAGAGCTGGGTGCCAGTCATCAACATTGCGCGGGATACATTGGGAACCGTGCCCTTAAATAGACCCCGGATGCCGTCGTCCTTGGCAATACGGAATAGGCCGTCGAAGGCGTTTTTGTAGTTTCGCCGCTGGTCAGCAGGCAGTGAGCCGTCGTTCTGCAGACGCACCAGGACGATATCCGCGGGGGTTCCGCAGACACCGGCTACTGCACCGGCTACAATGCCGGCTATGGCTGTGCGGTAGAAGGGCAGAGAGCCGTCCTCGTTGGCCAGCTGCTTCTTCATGATGTCGTAGGTGGCGAAGCGGGCCATGGAGTAGGTCATTTGGCGCAGTACTGCGGCGGAGATACCGTTGTAGAAGCCGAGGGGGCCTTCGTGGACGTAGATGTTGCGGATGACGTGGCTCGCGGACTTGTTGGCGCCTTTGACGGTCTGTAGACGGACCTTGAGGAGATCCAGGGGATGGGTGAAAAAGTTTGCTGCACAAGCTGCGAATCCGCCTAGGTATGACGGAGCAAAGGGTTTTTTTACTAGCGGGAGGGAAAGCTCCTTGTTTTCAGAAACGGCGGCAACAACGGGTTCGGCAGACATTGGCGCTGTATATTTGGAATGATATGTTGGTAACTGAGTAGAATACGTGTAGGTATGAGTAAGAAAAAAAAAGAAAAATAGAGAAAAAGAGAAAAAGAGAAAAAGAGAAAAAGAGAAAAAGAGAAAAAGATAATAAACAATCAATGCGCAATATTTATTTTCTGCTACACATGTTCCTTATATATGCATGTACCATGAATACATGCAACAAGTGTAAAGATCCAGAAAAGGCACAGATGAACAGGATACGAGTAAGGTGAAATGTATATATCCTACATGGAAAAAATCTCATTATCGATCAGTGAGAAATCCAAGGGAACAAAAGGAAGAGAACATGGGTGAGAGATGATCAGTTTGAAAAACAAGCGCTGTCCGACACTCATAAAAAAAGGAACAGGGAACTCACTCGCATGACCAGGAAAAAAAAGAACAATTGATCAAATGAAAAAATATCGCCGTCCTCTATATCAAACACATTCAATTTCTTATGCTAAAAAAACAAGTGACGTGGAAGTTGTATTCAGATGTATTCAGGAGAAAAACGCAGAAGCAGCAGGGCTCTCAGAGAACCAGAACCGGCACGGTGTAGACCGTGGGAACCTTGGGATTAGGCAAAACACACGGCATCGAGTGCTTAAAACCCACATTTGTCTGCATCCTGATGCACTCATCATCAGCATCAGCACCAGTACCAGCACCAGCCAAGCAAGCAACCCCAGGCATGGCCAAAAACCCCACGGTCAGCGGCACCAGGGTAAATTCAAGCTTGGCTTTTGGCGCATGCGCGAAATCGATTTCGCAGCGGGTGGGCCCGGAAACAAGCCAGTCTTCCGCGCGTACTTCCAGACACACAGTGACGCGGCGGCGAATTTCAGTAGTTTCTAGACTGATGGCGAGCTGCACGGGCTCGTATATATGGCAGAACTTGCCGCTGGATAAGCCCGCAGTCACAGAAACGCACTGCGGCTGCTTTGGTTGCTCGTTCAGGGGAGTAACAGGGACGGCTATTGTGCGCTGTTCTGGCTCAGCCGCGCTAATATCCGCGGAAGCAAGCGCAGAAGCCAAAGACTCAAGCAAACGACGTAGGAGCTGCTCAGCAGAGGGCAAGACGCTGGCCAAGCACAGACGCAGAAGCGGTGCGCATACAATTCGACCGGAGCAGATGCTTCTGCGGTGGTCCAGCGTGGTCCGCAGATGAGCAGCCAAAAGCTCGCGCAGAAACGAAAGATGCAGATCCAGGCCATGCGCGGTAGCCAAAGGGGGCAGCCGGGTGTCGAGCAGATGGAGCGCAGCGTCGGTGAAAGTCGAATACGAGGCGGTGGCTGTCAGATCAGCAGGATCCACGGAAGGGGGAAGCTCCATGGTCCTCGAGACGCACTCGCCTGGCCGCAGGAACCCCCGCCATGTGCAGTCAATTGAGGCCACATTGGGGCTCACGGCCAGGTTCTGGATGCGCACAGATGTCGATGACATGCATTGGGCGCGTAGCTGCAGCACGCGGCGCCCGCCACGCAGAACGCCGATCTTGGTGGCAATGCGCAGGGGCGGCGTCAGGTCCACAAAGCCATTTGCCACAGAGATCCGCGCCTGGCCATCTACGGAAAACTCTGCACACACGGTGATGGCTCCAGGCGTCTGGGCTGCATCGGGCAGAATGACGTCGAGGGCGTGCGAGCTATTGCAAGCCACAGCGTCTGCAAAGACCACTGCGCTCCGGGCTGCGTCGATAGACACGCCGCGAGCATCAGCGATATCAAGTGCACCGTCGCAGTGGCGGGGTCTGCTAGCAATGGCCCGCAGGCCAAGCAGCGAGCGCCCCTGGCTGTCAAACAGACGCACAGCCATTCCAGGCTCAATGTCGCAGGACCGCGACTCGACGCACAGCCGCACAGCAGGGCATCCGTCAGTGATGACAGACGCAGGCCCAGCGACAAACACCCGGGCGCCATTCGCTTGCATGCCCAGACGCACCATAGCACAGTCGCATCTCGCAGCAAGCCTGGTGTGACCGACACTCATAGTAACCGAGCGCAGTGCAAACTGGCCCGGGCACGACACATTGGAGTTGCACAGAACAACCGTGGTCTGTCCACAGCCTACATCGACGTTCTTTGCGACAAAAAGAAGCTCGAGCTGGCGGCCCGCATCCGACTCAGCAACAAGAACGGCCTCGATTCGCTTGGCCCTGATCGAGGACGCCAATGCTGACTCGATGCAGACAGAGATTGCAAGCGCATCTGGCTGATCCACTGATACGGCGCTGCTGATGGTAAACAAGCCTGAAGCATCCAGATCAAGCAGCCTGCTGTCTGGGGTCTCCAAGGCCACAGCCTCAGCCTGCGACTGCAGCAGCGCCGCATACTCGCGGCAATCATCGGGATCAGAAACCATGTGTGAATGAGTCAGAAGCCGCAAGACAAGCGGCAGGCAGTCCCGTGGATGGCCGCGGCGCTGCTCACAGACAGCCAGACGCGCAAGCAGCGGGATGTCCATGGCTCCCAGGGCAGCAGAAGCAGGCGGTACCAGCGGCATTAGCACGCGGACGGCGTCGTCCCAGCGACCGCGGCTCTCCAGAAGATGCGCGATGTCGGCCTGCTGCTGCTGCGCAAAGCGACGGCGGCCGCATTCCACGTAGTACTGCGTGGCCTGCTCGCACGTGCGCATGTATATCTGGTCAAAGCGCTCGTCGGAAGCCAGCGCCTCAGCGAGGACCGGGTTGGAAATCGCTGAGATCGCCTTGTCTGTCTGGATGGCGCTTGATGACGACGGAGAGCCTGTGTTTAGCAATGGCGATGAGCCCGTCCTGCATATGAACTCGTAAGGCAGGCGGCCGCTCTGCGCGCCCAGCACGTCGAGCTGCTGACGCGCGGCTGCCAGGAACTCAGCCTTGCTGGCAGCCAGCACAACGGCGGCATCGCGCGAGGCACCGGACCACTGGGCGCCCTCGCATATCTCGACGACGTTCTGACACGTGCTGTACGTCCACGCAGCGACAAACGCGCCCGAAAGACCCGTGCCAGGCTTGCGCATGGCCGCAGAAAACGCAGAAATAAAGCGCTGTGCACGCGCTGCAAGCTCGGCGTAAAGCTCGTCGGCCACCAAAAGCTGGCACTGGCAGCCAAACAGGTACATGCGGAAGTCGAAGATGGTGATGGAGTTGGCGACCATCTGCGCGCGATAGTCTTTTTTGCGCGTATCCAGGAGATCGGTGAAGTCGTCTGCTGGCTGGCCCCCGCCAAACGCCGCGAACCACGCCAGGCGCTGCGAGTCGAGCAGCTGGAAAAACACCGCCTCCAGCTCATCGTACTGCGCCAGGGCCTCTGCACGCAGGCCCATCAGCCGATGCAACGCGATCAGCCGCTCCTTGAGCACAAAAAACTTGCAGTAGTTCCACCCGGGCAGCAGGCGGTTGGCGTCCATGCGGCGGATCTCGTCGCCCAGCGCCGTCGCGCGGTCCTCCAGCGCCGCCACCGCTGCGTCCCTTACAGCCAGCAGCAGCGCGTTCCAGCTCTCGACTTGGTCGGCTCGCAGCATCACGACGCGCGTCTCCTTGCGGCTCTGGAAGTCGCTGCGCAGCCGGTCGAACGTCGTTGTGCGCTTGCCCAGAAACGAGCCCTGTCCCACGGCCATCTTCTGCACCTCGGCCGTGCCGGGCACATACACGATGAGCCAGCCTGAGCCGCGCCGCTGCGATACCTTGGCTACCCAGTTTTTGGCACGCGGCCGCACTACGCCCTTGTACGTGTCGGCGTCGGTGTCGGAGTCGACTATGTACAGATGCAGAAGCGGCGTCTGGTCGTCGTCGTTTTCCAGCGAGTCGTCGTCGTTGCTGTTGACTGCCACACGGATGTTGAGCTGCTCGATGAAGCGCGGCGCCTGCGTTGGCCCGCCGCGCCAGATCAGGTTGCGCAGCGGCAGACGCGCATTAAACCCGTCTGCTATGCGGCTCCACGCCCCGTTTTCGTCGTGCACATTGAACGAGAGATGGTCCATCGAAGGAAAAGAACAAGAAAAAGAAAAAGGAAAATAAATTACAAATTGAGAAATAATTGTGAATTGAAAAAAAGAAGAGAATATTTTTTAACGAACTGGAGAAATTAGTAGTATGACTTTATCTTTTCTGCTCGTCTGTCTACGCTATCAGACGCCCCATCTGCTGCTTTTGGCTTTTTAGTATCAGCGGCTCTTTCGACGTCGCCCGATCCCTCGCGGCCAAAATAAACCAGCTGCTGGCCCGAGTGCCTCGCGACGCCCTCCCCGCGCCTCCTCTCCCTGCGCCGAATCTCCTGCCACCAGGCCCTGATCCCCGGCACCACCATCCTCAGGTTACGGCGCCAGACCTCGCGGTTGTACCGCAGATGCCTCGCATACGACTCCTCCTGGTACCGACGAAAGTACACAGACAGGTCGTCCAGAGTGCAGCTGCCCTTTTCGGCCACCGTGCGATTTTCAAACTCGACCTTGCCTTGCTCGAACCGTCTGTTGTTGTCCAGCCAGAATGCGTGGTCCTGCGCCAACGCTGATTCGCGCAATTTCCTATACGTAAGCTCTTGGGGCGTCTCGTCCAGCGGCACGTAGAACCGTACCGGTCGGATGTTGCTTAGTGGATGCGGCGCTCCGACGAGAAACTGCCCTGGAAGCAGCATCGTCTGGTCCGTCGTTGTTTTGGTATTGCATGTATCTGGGGCTCTCTGCGTGGCATACCACCGCAGTCTGTTTGCACTGGCTACTGTCGCTTTGGCTGTCCGAAGAGCCATTAAATAAGAAAGAGTGAAATTCGAGCTTAAATGAGAATCAAGAGTTTTAATTTGCAGGTTTAAAAAGATAAAAAGAAATTATATAGCGAAAGGCGAGAAATGATTTGACAAGTCGTTTTTGTTTTGATCAGAGCTGAGATCAAGGGACGCTACTAGAACCTAGGCGCATATCCAAAGCCTTTGTTGCCAGCGCACGCCGACGCTCAGCATCCGAGTCCTCAGTCAGCGACGGGCCGTCACTGGCAACAACAGCATCGAGCTCAGCAAACTGCACCGGACCCGAGGCCACAGGCTCCGCATCAGGACTTACCGGCCCAACAGCCTCCAGATCAATAGCCTGCTGGTAGCCTTCCTCCGACGTAATAACCCTGCAAGCCACCGCCGCGCTATACACAGCCGTAGAAACCCGGCGTACCACGGGCTGAACAAACTCTGGGAAAAACGAGCTAAAAGCAAACGCCTCACTGCGATCGCCCCTGACCGACCCCGTGCGCTTAAAGAACCTTAGATACACGAATGCCTCGAAAAACCCAACGTTGACCAGCAACACGCCGCCAAGGTCGCCCATCAGAGTAAACACTATGGGAAACACCAGTGTGTAGAACCCCGGGAGGTCGTTGACACGGAACCCGAAGGACCCGCGGAACAATTTGACCGTGTAGTCTGGTGCCAGCTGCTTCAGCCCCACTGTGAATCCCGCCAAAATGCCCGCCAGCCCACTCACCGTCGTCGTGTAGAGCACATCGCTGGTTCCCCTGACCAGGTGCAGAATAAACACCGCCAGGGACGCTGTGATCGTCGGCGCAACTGCCAACACAAGCAGGAAATTCACGTATCCCCGTGTGCCCCACTGCTGCTCCAAAAACCCGCCAACCGTTGCCAGCATACCCAGCCCATACACAAGCAGCACGATGCCTGGCTCCACAAATGACGTCGTCAGGATTGTCCACGGGTAGCTCAGTAAAAGCCCAGGTCGCGCCTGCACATAGCGGCCTGCGTCTGTTGTCCAGTCTGATGTATCTGCTGCCCCCCGGTACCGCACAAGCATCGTGCCCAGTGACAAAGCACTTGTTGCTGCCATCACTGCCTTTGTCGCTGGCGGAAGGCTGCGCATATGTGCCACTACTGAAGCCATCTGGGGTTTAAAATTTGAAACAAAAAAGGATTTTTTTTTTTTTGAAGGGAGAATTGAAAAGGTGTTAATTTGCAAAAAGAAAAAGAAAATGAAGGTCTCAAATAAATCACAGCTACATTTGATTAAGCCATTTTTATTATTAAATGCTTGCTATCGATCGATATGGGCGGTTGGGGAGAAACAAAAGTGGGATGAGTTGTTTGTGCTGTGATGATGATCAATAAGTTAAGAGAAAAAATTGACAAGCTATTTGATCGTTGTTTTTCTCTATCTCTTTTTTTATTTTTTTTCTCCACAAATTACGCACAACGTATGGCTTTTTTTTGTGGACATCGCATATCCCGTTTTCTCTCTTTATCTCGTGCAATAATCACACCAGCTGTTTTTTTGTCCTCTTTTTCACCTCCCTCACACTTTTGATATACT
Organism: Coemansia asiatica; assembly: GCA_027478445.1. Taxonomy (NCBI): domain Eukaryota; kingdom Fungi; phylum Kickxellomycota; class Kickxellomycetes; order Kickxellales; family Kickxellaceae; genus Coemansia; species Coemansia asiatica. The sequence goes on along the minus strand of JANBOH010000252.1, from coordinate 8,477 downwards.
CATTTAGTTGACCATGATCGAGGCACTGTACGAGAGCAACTGCCCAGACCTCAAGCTCATTGCGCGCGGAAAGGTCCGTGACCTATACGAGATCGACGACAGCTCTCTTCTTTTCGTCGCCACAGACCGCATCAGCGCTTACGACGTGATTATGAACTCTGTAAGTCCCACCAACACCTTCTTGCTTGCCTGCCTGCCTGCCGTTTTTATTGGTATGGACTAAAGCGATACCACACCTTTTTCTTTCCCAAATATTTCTTATCTTTTTTATTAGCCCATTGCTGGCAAGGGCAAGATCCTGACGCAGATCAGCGTCTTCTGGTTCGATTTCCTCAAAGACGTCGTGCCCAACCATCTGATCACCGCCAACATCGACGAGATGCCGGCCAGCGTGCAAAAGTACCGCAGCCAGCTCAAGGGCCGCAGTCTTCTGGTCAAAAAAGTCCAGGTCCTGCCTATCGAAGCCATCATCCGCGGCTTTATCACCGGCTCCGGATGGAAGGAGTACCAAAATAAGGGCACCGTATGCGACATTGAGCTCCCCCAGGGCCTGCGCGAGTCCGAGCGTCTGCCCTCAGCCTTATTCACGCCCAGCACCAAGGCCGAGTACGGCGACCACGACGAAAACATCCATCCGAACAAGTGCGCAGAGATCATCGGCAAGCAACGTGCAGAAGAGATGGCCCGGGTTGCTCTGGATCTGTATAACCGCGCGGCCGAGTATGCTGCCGCAAAGGGCATTATTATTGCCGATACAAAGTTTGAGTTTGGCGTGGATTGCGACGGCAATATTATGCTTGTCGACGAGGTGCTGACTCCTGATTCGTCGCGCTTTTGGCCTAAGGCTACTTTTAAGGTTGGGAGGGCGCAGGAGAGCTACGATAAGCAGTATTTGCGCGATTATCTGACTAGCATTGACTTTGATATGCATACGCCTATTGATCTGCCTCCGACTGTTCTTGATAATACTTTCAAGAAATACATCGAGGCTTATGTCAAGCTCACTGGAAACCGTCCAGACCTTGAATAAAAGAAAGGATTATATATTTTTGATTGAAATATATTTTTATTAATCTCTCTCTGATGCCAAAAGAAAAAAGAATAGTAAATTGCAACCAACCAATCACATGAGAAGGGAAATAAAAGTTTAAAAAAAAAAGATGGAGTGTTTTACGCGTTTTCTTCAAAATAATAATTTCCCTTTTCAATTGGTTTCAATCAAAAAAAAAACCACTATTAATTTCCTTCACCTCTCCCTTTTTCTTGAGTCATTGCTTTATTTAATAACATTTAAAAACGAAAACAAATATAGTTTCATTCTTTCTTTCCTCTTTTTCTTAAATGAAAGCAAGCAGTACTGACCTTGTAATTTAAAGACAAAAAAAAAGCAATCAGTGACACATTATTATTACTTTTTCAAAAAATGGTCCTCAGAAGCGAGGATGTAAACTACTTGGTTTACCGCTATCTCAAGGAATCAGGGTTTCTTCATTCCTCCTACATATTCCAGTTCGAGTCCCAAATCCACAAAGCCACTAGCGAACAACCAAATGTCGAGCCCGGCTCATTGATACGCGTGCTGCAAAAGGGGCTGCAGTACATGGATGTCGAGACACACCTGAACGAAGACGGCACCGCACGGCTCTGCACAGCGCCGTTTTCTCTAGTTGGCAAGCACGTGTGCTCGGTGAAGCCTACTGAGACATCGAAGTCCAACAAGGTACGGACGACAGCTGACAGTAAGCGGGTTGTGGCTAGCGAGGATACAAGTGGTAATGCACATGGGGGCCATACGCTAGTCCATGACACTAATAGTAAGGCTAGAAAGTATGCTAAAAGCAGGGATAGCAGCGTTTCAGGAGAAGTTGCTTTTGCTGCTGCTACAAATGCCGTTGTTGCTGGAACCAGCGGCGGCAATGACAGTAGGTCGCCTGCAGACGAGGACGAAAGCATGGATGTCGATGTACCTGATACAGAGCGTGAAGCCAGCAGGGCGTTGGAAGGCGCTAAAAATAGCAGCAACAGTGGGCGGAAGGCAAGGCTGGTTGATCGCGCGCTGATTCTCCGTGGCCACACAGCACCGGTCTTTCTCTGCGAGTGGAACCCAAGCTCGCCAAACAGTCTGGCTACCGGCGCCGGCGACGGCACAGCGCGTATCTGGGATCTTTCAAAGGCAAAAGCCGACGACCATCCAATAGTACTAAAACACCAAACCCCCTTATCGACAACTGGAGGAAACGACGCACGTGCCGACGTTACTTCGATCTCCTGGAACCCCCAGGGAACACTGCTTGCCACGGCCTCATTTAGTGGCCAATTATGCATATGGTCGGCAGCAGGCGAGCTAAAAATGACCCTGAAGCACCGCCAGGTGCCCGTGGTCTCCATGCGCTGGAACCGCAAGGGCTTGCTTCTTCTCAGCGCCTGCCTCGACGGCACCATAGCACTCTGGGACACTGTCTCCGGCACCCTTCGCCACGAGTACAAGGGCCACGTAGGCTCCGTCATGGATGTCGACTGGCAGGACAATACGACCTTTGCGTCCTGCGCCGCCGACCGCTTAATCATGATCTGGCGTGACGGCGACCCCTCCCCAATAAGGACCCTGGCGGGCCACAAAAGCGACGTCAATGCGATCAAATGGCATCCCTCAGGCAAATACCTCGCAAGCGCATCCGACGACGGTACTCTGAAAATATGGTCGCCCAACTCAGACTCCCCCGTTCAGGACTTCTTTGGCCACTCGCAGCAGGTCTACTCGATCAGGTGGCTCCCGCGCCCGGAAAAAGCTATTATTGCCTCGGCCTCTTTCGACGGCACCGCGCGAGTCTGGGACGTCCACTCGAATTCCTGTCTCCGTGTCCTGTCTGCCCACACTGAAGCCGTACATTGCCTTGCTTTTAGCTCCGATGGCCGTTATCTGGCTACTGGCTCGTTCGACAAGAGAGTTCGCATTTGGAATATCAAGGATGGATCCTTGTTTAAAACTTTTATTGCTGATGACGGCATCCATGACGTGCAGTGGGCCTCGAAAGGTCGCATTGCTGTTGCTATTGCCAACTCCCAGGTCGCCATCTTTGATCCTCTGTCTACATGATAGACACTAACTTTTTTCTCTAAATGTGAAGAAGCATTATCTTTGATATTTTCTTTTATACGCTCTGTAAACAATTCTATTTCTATATTTTTTATTTAAAATCAAACATTTTCTAATTTGCGCTTACTCAAACTTTCACTTCAAAAAAAAAACTGTTTATGAAAACCACTTTAAACTCTCAAAAACACGAACAAACAAAAAAAAGTGATTTCTGCCAGGATCGAACTGGCGACCGTCTGCGTGTTAGGCAGACGTGATAACCAACTACACCAAGAAATCACCTATTAAATAACCCAAAATTTGTCTGCTGAGCTGTGTCATGCTGTGATCCAATTTCCTTGGATTACTACGATCACGTACAGCTCAGTTTTCTTACTGAAGTAATGAGTCGAGCCTAGTGAAAAATTTTCCTTTACCCTTTCTTCTTTACATGCCACCCCTGCAGTTGATCAAGCCTCAACGGCTAAACACCCCTGCACCTATTATCCCTACACCAGTCCGAGCGCTAGGTACCCCCTAACGACATACATAAGAAAATTTTTATATGAATCTATTGGATAAATCTTTAAGTTCTTTTCGAATTATATTTTACGAAATTTGTTGAGTCCATTAGAATAACAGGAAAGCAATTGACTATCAAAAAGGTTCTAGTGATTATGACTAACGCAGCGACTACGTCAGATGCATCGGCTCTGGCAACCAGGATCCAGCTGAGAGATCCGTCAGCTGACACGGCCTATGGTTTTAATAATAGAAATATAAATAAATAAGTAAATTATTAAAAGTTATTCTTTATATAATGCGTTATACTCTTTAAATTGTAACTATAATAGTTATTAAACTACTAGAAAACCTAAAAAAAGACTTTCCACTAAAACGCTACAATAATAACTATTTATTTAAACGTCGTTTCCCAGCTACCACATCAGGTGGTCTGTTCCTTGCATCCAGTGCATGTCGTTGCTTTTCCTTGTTGATGTCCATCACAGTGCGTAATGGTCTAGGTATAGTGAGAAGCTATAAGTGGATGTCTACTTTTGGCTTCAAAAATTATGACAAGCGCAACAACAACAGATGTTGTTGCGCTTGTCATAATTTATAGCAGCAACATGATTTGGTTATAAAATAATAAAAATAAAAAGGTTTAAACAAATAGAAAAGCAAATATCTCGATGATAATTGAAACAGATGTTTGAAGTTACGAGAAACAAAAGATTTATTAATAAGAATAGGGAGCAAAAGACAGAAAACAGAGAAATCAAAGCGGAACAGAGCAGAGCCGAGTAGACAAAGTTCTTCCAATAAAATCTGAGGAAACAGAACAGAGGAATTGGCAGAAAGTTGCAGTTTAAATAGCTGCAAGCACAGAAACCGTTTAAGTGTTATATGAATATATGAATATATGAATATATTTAATGGAAATAGAAATGACTAGAAAAGCCAAACCGGATCTATCTGTGGGGGAAGGCGTAGGGTTCCTTATATAAGAGGAGGGAGATATCAGGGTGGCTGAGTGACCAGATCATATAACACATCATCAATAGCTACTCCTATTGAAATACCTGGCCTGAACGACATTTTGGCAGGTGATTTTATAAGAGATGAGGATGTGGACACTGAAGGCATCAAAAAGGTAGTATTAATGTTAATTTTTAATAATATACAGCAGCGGAAATAATTGTTAAAAATTTTTCAAAAATTATTTCTTAAACTTTATAAAACCCTACATTGTCAGCTAAATTATATTAAATTGATAATATAAAAAGTCTAGAACTTGGGCTATTTAATGATATATTGAAAATATATATCATTGTTTTTTTTTGCTTCTTGTATCATCATTTTTAATAAACATGTCCAATATCTACCCCATGTGCTACTTCTTCATCATCTTTTTTTCTACATTTTCTTTTGTTTTCCAAATAGTATAAATAAAAAATCTAAAAGTGCTATCTTGTAGAGAATTTTTATTCTATTTAATAAAACGTTTGCTTTTTTAATATGACTATTTCTCGCAATACTAGCAACTCTATAAAAGCTTTTCTTCATGCAGGTAAAGGTGTGAGGGCTGTGGCAAAAATCTACAAGGTAACTCCAGCTAGCGTTTCAAATATAGCTAAGGGAGCCTCAATATATGTGCCTAACAGAAGACCCAAAGCTCTACCAAAGGTTACACCCCAAATGCAAAGACATTTGATTCAGATGATGATGCATGAAAATATCACAACAGCAACTGCAGCAAGCCAAAGGCTTTTAGAGGAATATAAAATTAGCATACCAAAAAGAGCAGTCAGTTACATTTTTTATTATTAAGGTTTTGTTGATGGGCATAAAATATGCAAGCTGCTACTGAAGTACAGACATATCAAGCAAAGGTTTGCTTTTGCAAAAAAGTATCATCATTGGTCAGTCAACTACTGGAAGTGGGTGATATGGTCTGATGAGACAAAGATTAACTGCTGAAAATTTGATGGTAGGGAATATGTTTGGTATCCAAAGGATTAGCCAAACTTTTGCAAGTGAATTTCCAGTACTGTGAAGCAAAGCAGAAGATTGGTTTTACTTTGGGGATGCTTTTCAGCAAATGGTGTTGGCTGGATCCAAAGGATAAATAAAGAATATAGGGCAGTTGACTATGTAAATACACTGGAAAAACAACTAATTGGTAGCATCAATGATCTAGGATTTAACAAGGAAGATGTGACATTTCAGCATGACAATTATTGAAAACATACCTTACAAATTGTCAAAGCATGGACATATTACATTATCCATATACTAGGTTGGCATTCACAGTCCCCCAATGTTAATCCAATAGAGCACTTGTGGGCACACTTGAAGTGTCAGCTTGATGAGTACCCTTCAAAATCCACTAAAACTGATGACCATTGGAATTACATAGTTGCTCAATGAAACAAGATAACACCTGAGCAACGCATGTCACCAGTAGAGAGCATGCTGCAAAAAATAATTGCAGTACTGGAAGCAAAAGGCAGACGCACTAAATATTAGTTTTTAATTGATGTTTTAAAATTTTTTAATCTTGGTTATAAACATAGAATATATCAAAAAAAATTACACATATAATTAAAAATATATGTATATATAAAATACAGTATAAATTTATAAATATATTGTAAAAAAGCATAAGTTTAGTTTTACTATAATATAAAGTATCTAATATGTTGAGCCATTAGAAGCATGTTTAATTTTGGATTGAAAAAAAATTTAAAGATCTTTTGACAATTATTTCCATGGATGTATTTGTAGAAGTCTTGATCACTGATAGATAATCAAAGTATAATCACTGATGGATCATCACAGACACACGGCATCCTGATCAACAAACAGAAAACCACATATCTTTCACAATCATAAACCATTAATTTTAATTTTATTTAATCATTGAATATACCCGCGATAATCACCAAAAAAGCTGATTGATCATCACAGTATCATCACTCGACATATCATCTTGTGTACCTGCAACAAAGATCCCAAATCTGCAGCCACACATGGCCCAGTCATGTGGGAGATTTACTGCGTCCATGCAGAGACCGCAATAGACAAAAAAGACAACCAGTGACAGACTGTTTGCTCGCTGGAAACTTGCACCAATGCAATGCATTATACATGATTTTTTTACAAGCAGACAAAATAGAAATCCAGGTCAATTTCACAGATGGACAAAGGTGGTGTCCAGCTGGTTTACATTTGACCCAGGAAGCGAGGATCGTCCTGCATCTTTGGTGTTCTCTACTAGCTGCTTTTCTCTCGACCCGACAACATTCCACCCAACTCTCTCCTTAACTGCTCCATGAGCATTTCATTAACATTTTATCGGCTGTCAGCTATTTTTTTGGTAAAAATAAATTTATTTTCACCCGCAAAAAATCAAAAATGCTGTGTTTTAAGCACTGCCTGCACAGCTTCAAAAATCTTTAAACACTAGAAAGAAGCATTCAGGTAAAAAAATAAGCCGAAAAATAAAAAAGACAGCGCATTAAGTACAATCTGTACAGCCAAATAAATATTTATTGCTGAAAAAGGCGGCAGTCAGCCCAAAAATAACCCGGAAAATAAAAACTGGTTTGTCTTGCGCTAAACGTACAGCCAAAAGATTTTTTAAAGCGTCAAAATGGCAATAAGCCCAAAAATACAAAAAAAAAATTCTATCCACATTTGTGCAGATTCAAGCAAAAACATCCTACTTGGCTTCTGCACATAATCTTTTTAGGGGCTTAATTTTTTCCATGGTATAGGTATGCATGTGTGGACATGTATTCTGCAAAGGTGTTTCTGTCTAATCATGTGTTGATGTTCATCAATTAATTGTCACACACATGTTTGCGGTATTGTAAGCTTTAACCATATTTTTTATATGAAGACATTTATGTACTATATTTATACTCTTGCTTTATAAACGAAATTGTCATATAACATGTATTTTTGTATGTATCAACAGCCTTGCTGTCATACTTTGCTTTTTGCTTTTTCGGTTAATCAGGATTTCCATTGATAATCGTTAAAAAAACTTTAGCACTACATTTTTATTTACATCTTGTTTTTAAAAACTGGTAAAAAGTTTCGAAGTCGATTGCAGGAATCATGTGTCCACAGGAATGAGTAGATCTATAAGGTATGTAATGTCTTTGAGATTTTTTATTTATTATATATTTATTTGATTAGAAACTTGACTCAGTCCCGAAAGTAGAGCAGCTAAAACTAAATTTGTGGTTTTTTAAAGTAGGTAAAATGTCATTCAAAAAAATAGCGAATGGCTATGAGTATATCATATTTCTTTGAATTATTGCTCATTCAACAAAAAGAAGCCATTTACAATAAAAAAGAGTTGTCTGAACGTAAAGAAACACTTACATTTAGAAAGCGCTGATTTACTTTGAAACAAAAATATTTGTTACACACACAAATATTTTCCTCTCTAAAATATATGATATGTAAAAAGCCTCAATAAAAGAAAACAATCAACGTCGAAGAATCCAGCAGCCAAAGCCAATGAATTTAAAAAATAATAAATATGCTTGACCCGCCCTAGTAGCTTACGATTTCTTTGAACCCATCTATTATCTACCATTATTCTCTAAATTTTCTTTTTTCTATTAGTGCGGCTACATATAGGGCAATTGCCACCACTGTTTATTATCTATAATATAATTTAACCTAACTGATTTAGTTTTACAATTTTATTTATTTATTGTTTTAATTCAAAACGCTGTATTCAAAATGCAGTTAAAAAAATCCGTTCTTTTTCTAGCTGCACTGGTCGTTCCTCAGGCACAAAGTGCGCAACTTTGGCATGATGTTAACCGTTATGATGCTAACGGAAACGAATGCAAGCTCCAGGATTTGTCGGGCGTGGTTT
>JANBOH010000251.1:0-22506 GCA_027478445.1 Coemansia asiatica | reverse complement strand
CGTTTTACAAGAACTCTCTCAAGATTTCTTTGTCTTTGCTTTTCTTTATATTTTCATTTTTTCTTTAATATATACTTCTGTTTGTTTGAAGACCCACACATAAGTATACATCTTTTTTTCATATTTTTGATTTTTCAACAAGAGATGTGCTGCTGCCCAAAAGACCACCCAGGTCCAGCAAGAAAAATCCCACTGGAAATGCAGGCACACTTCCTGCTATGCAAGGCAGGAGACCATTTGCCACCACCAGCTCCACCACCAGGACTGATGATCTGTACCTGGAGACATGATCTGGTGTACTGAAGGCCACCATATTTGTGTATAAAAATAAAAATAAAAAGTAAAGCAAGAGAGGCAATAATAGAGGATAGGAATGGAGACAAGGAGAAGGAACTGACAAAAGCAGAGATAATAAAAGAAGTGCAAAAAGCATACAGAGAAAAACTTGGAGAAATTAGAAAAAAGTGGGTAGAGCAAAATGAGCAGAATATAGACAAGGAGGACAGGTTGCAACTACATTCCTCTCAATAATGAAAGTTGATAAAGGAGGGGCAGCTGCAAGGAGAAGGCATGGATGGTAGCATGCCCAAGTGGCCTAGAACAATGATAGGTGATTGTGAACTCAAGAAACAATCCACAATGGTATTTGAAAGAGTAGCACATTTACAAATCTTTTAGTTAATTTTTCATGGTTAATTCTCAAATGTTCATGAGGTGGCTGAGCCAAATGCATGCACAGCACCCTCTAACTAAGTCTCATCTTAGAAGTTTTCCAAAATCTTTACTGATTATTATGTGGTTAATAAATTCAGTTTTCAATCAATCATAATTATTGGCCACAGTACTGGCTGTCTGCAAAACTAATTTGTTTTAATAATATTTCAGATTTTTAATTAATTTTTATTATGACTCCACATTGTTTGTTGATTTTTAATTAGATTTCGGATTTTTAATTAATTTTCACATGATTTTAAATTTCTTTGCAAACTTGTTGAATCACTACATTTATTCAAAAATAAGAGAATAAAAATAAATTATTTTCAAAGTGCCAAATAATTCTAAAAAAGTATAAATTTCAAAAAATCTGCTGGACATAGGCCAGTAAAATCATTAACTTATTTTAATTATATAATATAATACAACAAAGCCCCATAAAGATTTTTATTTAAAATTTAAAAAAAAAAAAAGTTTGTTTTTACAATGGATGAGGTTAATACTTTTATGTGTGCACATTGTAGAATAATGGGAAACATTACAAAAACAGGGACTCCTGGTGAAAATTGTACACGTTGTAATAATTTAGCTATTGTTGTAACTGACACTAAAGAAGAAATTGATGAACTTCTCAGTGATTACAGGGAACATGGAATTACTATTGTGGACTAGAAAACAAGTTGCTAAATTTTTTAAATGAGTATGTTACTCCCATAGTTATATTCTTTAAAAACATATTATATTGCTTTTAAAATAGTTGCTAAATTATTATAATGCAATATAAATCATTCTCCTTTTAATTTTTTAAAAGCTTTCAAAAAAAAAAAAATTTGCATTTGCAATGCAATGTGGGTTTCTCAACAAAGGAAAGCTGGGTGCTGATGGATCTGGTAAAGTCAAAGTGGGAGAGATGGACAGCAAAAACATTGGGCACATAGCATCATCATCAGAGGATGCAGCAGCAGCAGCCAATAAAGTAGTTGGATTCATGATGGATTCAACCAGAAAAAGACAGGCAAAGTCACCTCTAGTTGATAGCCATCCACAGGCCCAGCCTGAGGATGTGCCTCCTGGAATGGTTATGGTCAATGCCAGTCAAACAATATCTGATCTTGTGTCAGTGCACAGAGTTCTGAGAACTAGGCTTGATGATACCAAGAAGCAGCTGTGCAAAACACAGGAGGCTCTGGAGTCTCTTACTGGATGGGTAAATGAAATAGCCTGTGTGCTAATGGATTGGGAACTGGTTAGTTCTCCAAACAAAATAAAGACAGAGTTTTTTAGAACTCTTTTAGCCCAGAAAAAGGCTAAGCACAGATCATGTGGTTCATGCAAAGCAAAGAAGGCAGCTAAGGAGCAACAGCCGGCTCCATCTCCAGCCCCTAACATGGCACAGGACCCTGTCCTGGCTGGTGATGGAGGCATGGAAATGGATGCAGAGGTAACTGCAGATAGCACTGAACAGTCAAGCACAGAGCCTCCTAGGCCCAGATTATATTCTGAGGCTGTGGCTACAAGAAACAAGGGAATCGCACAGCCAGCAGAGGCTGTAATGCAGAATCCCTGGCCTTCTGATGAGGCATCAAGAAATGCATCTATTAAGCAATTGGAAAAATTTTTATCTCCCTTAAGGCTGATGGAAATCAGAGTATGTGGCTTGGGATATAAGCACATCTCAGCATTGAAGAAAGAGTTTTGTGAACAACAATTTATTCTTTCAGAGGTCACTAAGATCAAGTTTGTATCCAAGGTTGAGACTGCATTTGTAGTCACCCATAGATACAAGGAGCGTTTTCTTTACCAGTGCACAGCAGCTAAGCTGTCATCATGGGTGGATGGTAGCAAACCTACAGCAAAGCTGAGAACTGAGAATATTGTTGGAGACCAGCAAGCAGGACATCAGGAATTGAGTGCCCTGTCACCAGAACCAAGTAGAGTTGCAGGCTTATGGGCCGCATAGTCAAACAAATTTGTAATGATTAAATTCATATGGTCAGGAGGCAGTTGAGCCGAATGCGCACTTCACCCTCTAACTAAGTTTTATCTTAAAAGTTTTCCCAAAACTTTACTGATTTCCACGTGGATAATAAATTCAGTTTTCAATCAATTAATAAAAAAAAATTTTTTTTTTTTAGCAAATTTCACAAACTATTAAATTATTGTCATTATTTTTTTATGATAGGGATTTTGAAGCAGCAATCAGCATTGGCGACCGCAGCTCGTATATTAACAGTTGCTGCCAAAGCCAATGGCTTGCGAGTCGACCGTTATCTGCGCGAACAGACCCAGGCATCATCGTCTTTGCTTTTCAAGCTATTGCGCAAAAAGTCGATAGTCCAAATAGAAACAACGCAGGCTAAAAAGCTTCAGGGATCTGACCGCGTATTTCCAGGCATGCAGATCCGGATCCCCAGCTCTCTCCAATTGTCTTTAACCATTAATGATAGAAATCAGCATTCGCAGACAAGTAGTCAAAAACTGCAATTTCTCTTTAAATCTGCGACTATAGCTGTGCTCCAGAAACCTTATGGCCTGGCATGTCAGGGCGGCACTGGGGTTAGGAGCTCAGTAGACACTTTTCTTCCAGCAGAATATCGTCTAGTGCATCGGCTAGATCGCTATACTACTGGAGCACTTGTGGTTGCCAAGTCGCGTCTAGCGGCAGCTGCACTGACCAAGGCGTTTCGGGAAAGATTGGTAGACAAGACATATATAGCGCTCCTTAATGGCATTCCAAGCAGAAAATCTGGTATGATAAACCGGGCATTGGTAAACAATGGCCAGAATGTATGTCTGGCTGATCAAGCCGACGATAATGGAGCTAAAGAGGCGGTTACCAAGTATAAGGTATTGAAAACGGGCATATGGAGAGAGCAGCAGGTGAGTTTGGTTGAGCTGGATATATTGACTGGGAGAAAGCATCAGATCCGAGTGCACTGCGCCAAGGTGCTTGGATGCCCGGTACTGGGAGACAGCAGGTACTCTGCAGCTGACGAAAAGACAAGAGGCAATATGTATTTACATCTGTTCCGGATCAAGGTGCCCGTAAGTAAAAAAAAAAAAAAGAAAAGAAAAAAAAGTAGAAATAAAAAATATGAGTATTTTATGTTTAAATATCAGCAAATTTATTTTACTAATATTCAATTCTTTTTTTTTTTCCTTTTTTCCTTTTTAGAATGTCGTTGATGAGCAGGATACTAAACTATCCGCCTCAAGAACTACAAGGGTATCGGTAACAGCGCCGTTTCCCTTGTTCTGGCAACAGGCGTTCAGCACTCTAGGTATAAAATACAAGAGCTAAATAGAATAGAATAGAATAGAATAGAATAGAATTTTTTTTTTTTTGTTTTTACTCGAAAAGATCTAAAAACAAATCTCGAGCCCGCTTAGCCTTTTTTTCCCGCTTATCATTTTTGATCTTTCTATCGGGTTTGCCAGAGACAGCGCAGCCAAGATCCTCGCAATCAGATTTGTCAATGTCCATTTGTGTGCTTTCCAAGACACAGGTCCGGATGTTCTCTGCAACAGCGACTTTTTTCTCCCCAACAACAAGCCATTTCAACGGATCAAACAGCAGGTGGTCAACAGGAACAAGCGCACTATGCTTTAGATCTTCTTCTTCTTTTTCTTCTTCTTTCTTGCCAATGTTGTCGACGCAAGCAGGCAGCGCAGGGATCCAGTTTACAAGCAGGGCGTAGAGATCCTTGAGAGCCTTGTGCCAGACACGGAACACAAGGAACATCCTGGCAACGAGGCCCTGGATGACAAGGCTAAAGGGCATAAACAGGGTCTGCCTGACCTGAGTCTGCATATACGCAAAGACCTTGGCACAGATCTCCGCCAATTTTTCAACAAGCCGATTGATATCAACAAGGCGACAGGCAATCTGCACGACAAAGTGTCTACAAGGCAGTGCAGTCCACGCGGTATTGTTTTCCTGGCGTCCAAAGGAAATCAAAAGGGTGGAGAGCATTTCCTGCAGTTTTATGGAGTCGAGGATACGCAGGGCTCTGCGTAATTCGTGGATTCTGCGGAAATACAGGGAGCCGCGGTGCTGGTTCTTGTTGCGGTAGAAGATCCTGAATATCAGCTGCTTGTCGTGGGATATTTCTGGCTCCATGAATACATGGCAGAGGCGGCGTAAAGATACAAGGCTTTGTGTGTGCTGGTGGTGCTTGACGTTTAAGTAAACGGGGTTTTCGCGGATCTTGGTGCTGTTTTTCGCAAGCAGGCGATCCTCGTCCAGCGAAAACTTTGTCCTGGGCACCGGGTGGCAGTCGGGAAGCGTGTGTTTTCTGCGGGCATAGGATAACATTACAAGAAATACAAACGGATTAATTAGTTTATTTTTTTTTTGTCTGAATTATCAATCTAATAATTTTTTTTTTTTTTAAAATTTTCGATTTATCAGTAAACTTTACTTTTTACAGAGTATGGGCTTGCGGGTGCACGTGTATGAAATATGCTATGCCCAGACGTTTTCAAACGAGATGGACGACGACGACGCTGAGCGCGACGGCACAGCAACCGAGGAAATAGCAGCAGCAGCAGCGGCAGCAGCGGCAGATGACGACGACTCAGCTACCGATGAAGAAATGGCTTCAGAGACGGCCCGGGCGATATCGCTTTCTCTGCCGCTGGGATCCGAGAGAGACAGGGTGGGATCATGGCCAGAAAACATCCTGGACCAGTACTGCAGAAAGGCGGGGTCAGGCACAATCACCGAGTCGTGAGGTTTGGCGGGATCCTTGAGAAAGAGATCGTTGGCGTACCTGTGCCTGCGCTCATCAGCAAGCATCCACGACCACACGCTGCGCGTTTTATCGCGAATATCGTCTCTCTCGCGGGCACAGTTACACAGGAAGGAGCCGAACTGAGCCGCGTGCGCGTGGTAGAAGAGGTCGAGCAGGAAGAGCTCGTTGAACTCAAACATGGTGGGGCACTGCACGCTCAGCTGGAAGACGCAGTCGAGGAACTGCTGGAACACGGGGCTTGTTTCGTGGTCGTGCTTGGGACGGCCGAGCCGGAAGCCACCACCACCGCCACCAGGTGTCTGAGCCGAGTCGGTGCGAGGATCGAAGCCGGGCTGCAGCTCCGGGTACAGGCAGAAGGGATCGATGCCGTCTGCGTCGTCGTCGTCGAGGTTGTCGCTGGCGGCCTGGATGGCCGACGAGATGCGCGACTGCACGCCGCGGAGCGCCCTGGAGGCAAAGCGACTGAACATGGCGGCGCCCAAAGAAAAGTCAGAGCCAGGCTCAGGCTCAGAATGGCTGCTGCTGTTTTCGTCCTCGTTGGTGTCGGCAGCGTCGCTGCTATTTGGCTGCGGCGCGCGCGACACGCGGAACTTGTCGGGGTGGCCCTGGTGGCCAAACGCGGCCCACTCCTTCTCGACAAGCACCGCAAAGCCGCGCATGGTGCGGTAGAAGGGGTCGAGGCACAGCTGCGCCAGGCTGGTGAGCTGCGCCGTGCGGTCCCAGCCGTCCGAGCAGTGCACCAGCACGTGACTGCCAGCGCCGATGCTCTCGACGATGGTCCTGGCGCCCACCAGGATGCTGGCGATATGTCGCAGCCAGTCGGTCCTGGATGCGCGGATTCGCTCGACCACGCCGCGCTCGCTGTCGGCCGCCACGGCGTCGACCAGGCGGGCCAGGGCTTCGCGCATGACGTGGATGTTGTCGATGCCCAGGTACACCTTGCGGCAGTGGCGGTAGTGGTCCATGTTCTCGGACCCGGCGCCCACCGCACGGTTGACCACAGCGTTGGTCGTCGGCCGCGCATCGATGATGACGTTGCTTCTGTCGCTGTTGAAGCGCCGTGGGACGCCATTTTCTTCCGTGGTGGCCACGATGGCCTCGACGATCTTCTCGTCCTGCACAGAGCGCGCCTGCTTGAGGCCCACCATTGGCTGGCTGGACCGCGTCATGCTGGCGCCGTTCTTATGCAGGTAGCTGAGCACCGGCAGCCGTCGCTTGCTACGGTACGCCGCCGCATACGTCAGCGTGGTGTCGCTGATGCGCGCCGGCACCGCAAGCACCGCCGGGTACGTAGCACACAGAGCGTACGCGTGGTTTGCCATGGTGACGCGCCAGAACCTGCCCCTGCTGCCATCGCTGCAGCCCACGCCCATGCGCGCCAGCTCCCTCTGCGCATCGTACACGCTCCAGCCAAAGTCCTCTGCGTCTGCCTGGCTACGCGCATAGTCGAATGCATACAGCCTAGCGATATTACCTACGCATGCCGCGCGCTTGACGCTGGCATAGACGTCGTACAGCTCGCGCACGTCGCGGAACCGCAGCGTCAGGAACACAAAGTGGTGGCACCGGATGCGCATGCTGCCGCGCTGCGCCCACGCCACAAGCTCCTCTGCGCTCATCAGCTCGTCTGTGGAGCGTCGCGAAGGCAGTCGCGGAGGCCGTTCCAGCAGCGCCGAGTGTATCAAAGGGTAGCCCAGCCACAGCTCGCGCCCGCCCGTGGCCGTGAATATCATATGCGTTGCTGTCAGGTGCAGCGTGCCCCGGCGCTCGCAGTCGCCGCTGCGCTTCAGCAGGACGTGGTCGACCTTTGTGACTCTGAGCAGATCCATCCAATTTAAAGTGAAATAAATTGAAAAGGTGAAATTAAAAATACAATTATAAATTGTAATGAAAGGTAAAAAAAAAAAAAGACAGTGGGGAAAAAAAAAAAAGAAAAAGAGCCAACCAAAAGGTTTCTATTTCTTCCTTATTTGTTTTCCTCGTTTTTCTGGGCCTCGCGCGCCAGCAACCGCTCGGCAGCCGACCCGTGTCGCTCGCCCTTGGCATCCTTCTTAAAGGCATAGCCGACGCTGACCATCTTGCCGCCCAAATACTGGCCATCCAGCGCGTCAACAGCCATGTCAGCGGCCTCGAACGTCGTGAACGCAGCAAACGCAAACCCGCGCGAATTACCCGATATGCCGTCGCGAGCCACCCGGGGCACCTGCGCCATCTGCCCAAACACGCCAAACGTGTCCAGAAGCATTTTCTCGTCCACGCTGGGATCCAGGTTGCCGATAAACAGCTTGGCGCCCACGTCCTGCTGCATCCGCCGGTCCACCGATGCCTTGTTGATGCGCAGCGGCTTGCCGAACAGCTTGACGAGGTTCATGATCTTCACTGCGTAGTCGGCGTCGGTGGATGACTGGAACTCGCAGAACCCGTAGCCCTGGGATCGCTGGGTTACGCGGTCCTTTGGTAGATGTATGCTGACCACCGGTCCCGCCTGCACCATCAGCTCCCAGATCATCTCGTCTGTTACGCGCTCATCCAGGTTGCCTATGTACACGGACGCCTCCTGGTTGCGTTCATACTTTTGCGCCATGTCTTGACAAAATGATTTTTTTTTTTGCTAGATATAGAATGTAGAACCAATTTTATTTTTTTATTTTGTTAAATTTTTTTTTTTTTTTTTTGCCGCAAGGGGACTCAAATGTCTGAAAAATAACAAAAAAAAACAAATAAAGTGCTTCAACATATTGGGACCACATTCACGTGGTCACCATTTTAATAAAACCGTCCTTTTTTTTTTAAAAAATGTTAGCCCTGAGTGCCGTCACCGTTCGATAACTCTGCAGTATTACCACTACCATCAGAAGAACCACCTTCTTTCTCATTAAGCGCAGCCGCAACAACAGTAACCACCCCAGCCAGCCCAAACGCAATAGCCCCAACGACCATGCTCACAAAGATGGTTTTCTCTGGATCCTGGCGGCCCTCGTTCGACCGAACAATAGAAAACAGCGGGTCAGTGATAATAAACGTGCCCAGAGAAAAATACCATGCTGCCCTGATAAGCGGCCCAATCTTTACTTCGCCATCGAGTTTAGCAAATTTGGCTTTATTGTTTTTCATAAAAAACATACTGTCGGGAATCAGCATAATACACATTACAAAGGTCATCACGTAGTTGAACACATACGCTGATTGCAGTGGGTCTTTTACATGCATTTTCACGTAGTATGTGGAGTAGCCCAGGAGACCGGCATCACCCAGCAGTGCTAGCAAACCTATGGCTTTGCCCACATTAACTAGTGCGTGCATTTCTGAATATTAAAATATATATGTAAAAAAAAAATTATTTTTTGGTATTGCACGTTTTTTTTACTTGGTTTTTTTTTTTTTTTTTGAAATATGCGTAAATGTTTGAGGAAAAAAAATTATTGAATAATATATAACTTAAAAAAAGATTTTAAATGAGAATAATAATAATAGAAAAATAAATTAAAAAAAACGAAAATATAAAACATGTCACTAGTAATAAGAGTTTTTTTTTATTTTTATTCGGCAATTTCTTATTATATAAATACATTTCCTGGTCTTTTTTTTTTTTTGTCCAACATCTAGTTGATGAAGCAAAAAAAAAAAAATAAGAATGAACTAAAATAATGCAACCAGTCACAAAACCTTTTGAAATTTTTCTTTTCATTTTTTTCATTTTTTTTTTTCATTTTGTAGCAGACTTTTTTTCGTTTTCGACAAAAGAAAATATAAATATTAAAAAATCCCTCCTTTTTTTATACTTTGTCATTTTTTTCTTTTAAACTAAAGAAACTTTTTGTCAAAAAGAACCTCCTTTGAAATAAGGGGGGGGTAAAGAAGGCTTAATTTTGCTCTCACCTCCAACCACCCTCACCATTTTTTTTTTTTGCTTAAACTTGTATTTGTCTTGGCATGTTTCTTTTTATTAAGAAACTATAAGATCTCTGTCAAAAAAAAAATATATTAAAAAATTTTCATTTCAAACCTGCCAAATCAAACACATTCTTGCCTGGTGCCTTGACAAACACATCCTTTTCAGTGACAATAGCAGAAACAAGCTCAGCCGGCGTAACATCAAAACTAGGATTCCACGCCCGAGTGCCCAGAGGAGCCACACACAAAGTTTCTCTCTCCAAAACACCCTGCGCAACCTTATCCCCGACAAACCCTGACGCCATGGTAATTTCCTCCTGTCCACGCTCCTCAATAACAATATCCTCGCCTGAACCAATCCCCATATCAACACTAATAGACGGTGCAGCTACAATAAACAGTCTGCCATGGTATTTGGCAGCAATAGCCAACTGGTACGTGCCAATCTTATTCGCCGTATCGCCATTCCTAGCCACACGGTCTGCACCAACTATTATGGCAACAATACTAGGATCGCGTTTTAAAAGAAACGATACAGAGGAGTCACATACCAGGGTAGCTGGGATTTCCTCACACTGTAGCTCATACGCTGTGAGCCGTGCGCCCTGGTTATACGGCCGCGTCTCGCCAAAATACACATGCTCCAGAATACTCCCGGACTTCTGGTACAGAGAACGGATGATTCCCAACGCCGTGCCATGCCCGGCTGTCGCCAATGCTCCGGTGTTGCAGTGTGTCAGCACTTTGATCCTCCCCACACCCAGCTCCCCTGCCATTCGCTCGATATACTCGGCTCCGTTAGATCCGATCGCCCGGTTATCCTGCACGTCCTTGGCCAGCATCACCTCGGCTGCATCCACGTAAATCGCTACTACTTGGTCACCTGTCTCTGCCACCCGGGCTTCTTCTACAACCAGCCTTTTGAGCTTAGTCACCGCGTCGAATAGATTGACCGCGGTAGGACGCGAGGTTGCCAGATAGTCCAGCCGTTCGGTAATAAAGTCGCGTGCCTCTATGGCCGTCGAAAAACGCTTTTGGCTGACCTCTGCTGCTAGAGATAGTGCTGCGACTATGGCGATTGCTGGCGCACCCCTGGTCTGCATGCTGGCGATGGCGTGGTGGCCAGCTGTGCTGCTTCTGATGTCGATGTACTCGCTGACATGCGGTAGCAGCAGCTGGTTCAGGATCGAGAGGTGTGGGCGGTTCCAGCGGATGGCCAGCAATTTGGCGCTCGCAGAAGAAGAAGAAAATGAGGAGACTTTTTGAGACATAACAAAAGAAATAAAAAACGAGTAATATAGGATTTATCCGATAAGCAAAAGAAAAGAAAGAGAAATGGACAGGGTTCTGAAATATCCTTGAAACATGGACATGTTTATTGGAATCAGATTATAACAAATCAAGAAATCACAAATAACTTTTTTCAGATTGTCAAAAGAAGCTCGGTGTACTTGGGCAGCGGCCAGAACTTGTCAGCAACAGCTACTTCCAGCGCATCGGCAGCTTCGCGCACGCTGGCAATCAGAGGCACAACGTCGGTGTAGGCAGCCATCGCGTGCGCGTTCGAGTCGTCCGAGTGGTGGTCGATGCAGGCATCGACAGCAGCGAGCAGCTTGCGGTACTCGGCCTGCAGGCAAGCAACCAAAGGCGACAGCTCCTTCAAAGTGTCGATCTCAGGCGCAGCCTCGACGCCAACAGACTTGAGCGATGCAGCAGACTCTGCAAGCGTCTTGCGGTACTCAAAGGCCGCAGGCAGGATCTGCTGGCCCACAATGGCCTTGAGCGTCTCGGCCTCGATGATGATGTCCTTGGCATAGCGCTCGTTGAGGATGTGGTAGCGCGACCGCAGCTCGCCCTCGGTAAAGATCGCCGTCTCCTTGGTCAGCATGTTGACGTGCTTCTCCTTGATCAGATAAGTGAACGCCTCGGGCGCAGACTTGATGTTGGGCAGGCCACGACGCTCGGCCTCCTTGACCCAGGCCTCAGAGTAGTTGTCGCCCTCGAAGCGCACGTTCTTGGTCAGCTTGATGTACTTGCGGATCACGGTCAGCTTGTCCTCGTCGGACGCGCGCTGCTTGCTGCCGATCTGCGCACGCAGCTCAGCAGTGATCTCGCGGATCGCCGCAGTGACCGCGCAGTTGAGCACAGTGACTGGGAACGACGGCGACTGCTTCGAGCCAACTGCGCGGAACTCAAACTTGTTGCCGGTGAACGCAAACGGCGAGGTGCGGTTGCGGTCGGTCAGGTCGCGCGCGATGTGCGGCAGCGCAGAGACCTTGACATCGAGCACAGTGCCGCCGACCTTGATCGACTGGAACTGCGGCACGCTAAAGTTCTTTATCGGACGGTCCTCCTCGATTGCGTTGAGCACCTCGTTGAGCTGGTCGCCCAGGAACGCAGAGATGATGCCTGGCGGTGCCTCCTGCGCGCCCAGGCGGTGCTCGTTCGACGACGACGAGATGGCCACGCGCAGGAGAGCCGCGTGCTCCTGCAGAGCGCGCAGCACGGCCAGTAAAAAGACGATAAACCGGAAGTTGGTCTCCGGGCGCACAGTCGGGTCAAGCAGGTTCTCGCCGCGGTCCGTGGCAATGGCCCAGTTGCAGTGCTTGCCTGATCCGTTGATGCCCTTGAACGGCTTCTCGTGGAACAAGACACGCAGGTTGTGTCTGTGCGCGACCTTGTGCAGAATGTCCATCGTCAGCAGGTTGTGGTCCACTGCCACCGATGCCTCCTCAAAGATTGGAGCTACCTCGAACTGGCCCGGCGCAACCTCGTTGTGACGCGTCTTGATCGGGATGCCCAGACGCAGGCACTCGAGCTCGAGCTCGCTGATCGCGCTCATCACGCGACTCGGGATGCGCCCAAAGTAGTGGTCCTCGAGCTGCTGGTGCCGCGGCGGCAGCTGCCCCACCAGCGTGCGGCCCGTGATCTTGAGGTCAGGCCGCAGCGCATACATGGTGCGGTCGACCATGAAGAACTCCTGCTCGGTGCCCAGCGTCGTGTACACATGCGAGACATGCGCTACAAAGAGATAAGGTCAGATCAAGGGCAAAATCAAATCACAAGACAAGAACGATTGCGCGGATTTAGCAATAGCGGCAATAAAAAAAACAAGTAAAATAATTGCCCGCCTTCAAAAACAAGATAAGAAGAATATACTCACATTCGGGCTCGAGCAGGTTGACCAGCTCTGTCGCAGCGCGCGACAGAACGTCGTTGGAGCGCAGCAGAACAGTCTTTTCGTCCAGCGCATCGCCGTTGTACGAGATGTAGACCGAGGGGATGTACAGGATAGCCGTGCCGTTAGGCCCGGTCTGTACAAACATCGAGCTCGACGTGTCCCAGATCGTGTAGCCACGCGCCTCAAAGGTCGAGCGCATGCCACCCGACGGGAACGACGACGCATCGGGCTCGGACTGCAGCAGCTGGCTACCCGAGAACTGGTCAATGGGCGTTACCTCCTCGCCTCCAGGCGTAAAGTTGCTGACAAGCGACAGGAACGCGTCGTGCTTCTCAGCAGTGGTGCCCGTCTGCGGCTGGAACCAGTGCGTGTAGTGCGTGGCGCCGCGATCCATGGCCCACACGCGGACTGCATGCGCGATGGAGTCAGCAGTGGTTTTGTCCAGGTTCTGGCGGCCGCGACGCTGCTTGAGGAAGCTGGCAAAGATGGGCTTGGGCAAAGCCTTGGCCATGGTTTTCAGAGTAAACACATTTTCGCCGAATATCTCTGACGAGTACTTGGGCTTGCCGTCGGGTTTGTGAGGATACTGGATCTCGCGCTTGGCCGCAGTGGCAGCAGAAACAAGAGCTGACTTGCGCAGTTCGTAGCCGGTCATTGTAAAAGAATATATTGAAAGAGGTTTTTTTTAATCTGCTAAAAAGAATATATATAGAAAAAAGAATTGGTTTAGAAAAGATAAACACAATATCCAGCAAAGATTAGAAAATGGAGAATAAAAATAAAAATAAAAGAGATATTGGAGGGGAAAAAAGTGGAAAGGAGGCAAATGGTCCAGCGTCTGCTCTTGCCCATTTATACATCGGCAGAGGCGAGGAAATGGCATCCAGCGCATCTAGTCAAACAAGACACTTCATTTCCCTCGCTATCTGCTATGCTATGTTTTTGCATGTGGCTTAATCTTTCAGGATCGGGGGCAAGGGAAGGCAGAGGCAAAGAATGTGAAAAAAAAAGAAGACACGCAGCATAATGGCCCAATCAGTCTGCAGGCACAACATATAGCAGCAAGTCCTGAAAAACAGAAAAATAATAAAATGCTCACGCCCATTGGCATTGTTATTTTTTATTTTATTTTTTTTGTCACACGCACATGCCGAAAGTTTTTAGCTGAGCCAAATAATACCGCCCGAAACTTGAAACAACATTCACCCCCTTATAAGCGTCGATCCATTAAAAGCAACAAGCACCAGAAATAGAATTATTTAGAAAAAGCAATGCCATTTTTTATCCTCGTAGATGACACATAGTTTGATTATCGATAAACCCAAAAAAAAGCTCCCTTATTTAGTTGCGTTTGATCGATCAAGGGACTCGGTGAGCACAGCAAACTTACAATTAGACTTTTTTTAATCCTCAACTGGTCCGCGTTTAATGAATCAATTTTTTTTGTTAAACAGCCGGAAAGAGAATAAATGTTAAAAAAATTACAGAACCGAATCCAATCCACAGAGAAAGACAGAACATTTCACTCAACCGCAACACATTATCATCCTTGCCATTCATTCATCCTTGTTGCTCCTCTCCACAAATAAAATATTAATCACCTTTGTTTTAGTTTGCTTGCTTGTGCGACATGCACGTACAGACGCATGGATATAAAACATGAATAAACACGAAAAGCAATACATGACACGTGTACCAGTGCAATTTTCTTGTGTGTGTGCATTGGTACTTTATTTATTTTCAGCTATGACCTCCATTTTACTTCTTTCGTTCTTTCTTTACAATTAAAGCAATCAGGGAGTCGGTCAATGGGAATGGCGTGAGAAAGAGCCTTGATAAAGATTAAATATATATTTTCTCACTAGCCTTAGCTCTTTGTTAAGCATGGACTCTCGGTCGTGCGACCGAAAATAGATCTTTTCTTTTCTTTCTTTTTTGCTTTGCCACGTTTCATATCATCAAGCACATTTCCCCCCCTGTCCCGTCCAGGGACACATTTCGTTTCCTACCAGAGAATACTACGAACGCATGCTGCTGACTATATCGATTTTTCTTTGCTGCTGATTAACCACTTGTGCATTATCTAGCCACCATCAGTTCCTAAAAACTGCGATGATCACTTGATTCCCGTTGTGTTGTCAATTCAATCGATAATCAATCGGCAAATTTCGCCCATCCAATTTAATCAAAACCAATAAATAAATAAAAAAAAAACAAGAAAACAAGAAAACAAACACAACCCTAACAGCTACGAATAAAACTTTTTGTTGATTAAGTACACTAGTAGATTTGTATTGACCACTACGCTGCCCTCGTAAAGGGTCATCGTCTGCACGTTGTCGTACTGCAGCTGCAAAAGGTCCTGCATGTGGATCTCGCAGCCGCCGCCAGGCATCTTGACGCCCATCAGGCTGACCTGCACGTCAAAGATACCCGGCTGGTCAGACGAGATAGTCAAGCTGATCTTGTCCAGCTGCCTCGGAGGATACCCGTCGACGCTGACAATCACGCCCTTGTAGTAGAGCTTCTCTGCCGAGTACTTGAACGAGCCGAACCTAGGCACACGGCCCGACCGCTGCAGGTCGCGCAGATGGAAATACTGCCTAGTGAACGGAAGCACCGAGTGCATGCGCTTAGCACGGCTGTACGCAGCACTAAACGTCGAGTCGCCGCCCGAGGCCAGCTTCTTGGTGCAAGTCTCCAGATACTGCTCGTACGACTGGCGCTGCGACTCGAGATAGTCGCTTTTTTCCTTGAGATTAAGCAAAGTAATGCGGATCCGCCGCATCTCAGCACGCCGCCTATCGCGACGCTGCGCCTTGGTCCGGATATCGCGTGCTATTGCATTCAGCATGCCCTGGTACCCGTCGCTGCGCCTAACCCTGAACGCCGCGACATATGCTGGACGCGGGCCACCAGCAGTGTCCTTGTCAGCCTTGTGCGTCGCGCCTGTGCCGATATTGGACTTGCGCATGCGCTCGACCCAGCGCTCTGACTCGAGCACGCGCATGGCCTTGGCCACCTGGCGCTTGAGCTCAGCAAACGTCAGCTGCGAGAGCTCGCGAATGACTTTTTCGCCGGGAAGCGCTGGAGGTGGCGGCGGCGACTGGCCTGCAGCCATCGAGGGAGTCGCTGCGCCGGCTCGCGAGCCAGGACGCGGCGAGTTGCGGCCAGAGGCAGACGACTGCGGCCTGCCTATGCTTTGGCTCTTGAGCATCTCCTGCGACTCGCGCAGAAGCGCCGACGCCTGCTGCGCCTCCCACTGCTGCCGCCACTGCACCAGCTGCTTCTGCCTGCGCTCCTCCAATTTGGCCAGCTCCAGATGGATAGCCGCACGCCAGCGAGACTCGTCCTCAGCTGTCACGGGCTTCTCCAGAATCTCCAAAAGCGATCCGCCTGACTGCACAGGCAGGATGGAGAGCAACTTGCGCTTGGTCTCGATAAACAGACGGTGCAATTTGGCTGCTCTTTCGGCCTTTGCATGCACCGCCTCCTTGGCCGACGGCTGCTGCCTGAGGAGACCGCCGCTGCTGTACGACGCCTGGCTTGCGCTGATCGCCGCGTCGCTCAGAATCTGCGACGCCGACGCTGCCAGCACCGAAGTCGACGCGCTGCCTGACATGATCGTTATCGCGTCGTCTGCAAAGCGGTCGGTCAGATCAAGGTGGATCTCGTAGCGCGCAGCAAACGGCTCTGGCCGGTTCCGCGGCGCCGAACCCAGGTCCTGCAGAACCACGCGCAATGGGTCATCGAGCACGAGCATGCGGCCGTTGCCATCAGGTGTCGGGCGCTCGACCAAAACCGTGCCCTGCGGGATCGCGTCGGCCAGATCAGCGTCGTCGTCGGCATCGTCGATGTCCATGGCCGAGCTCGATCCCGGATTTGCCCGGTCCTCCTCGTGTCTGCGTCTGCGCTCGATGATGCCAATGACCGCGTCGTAGGAGCCAAACCGCTGCTTGATTTGCTCCGGGATAGGCGGTGCTACGTAATCGAGGTTAGCCTCCAACGCCTGATGCACGGTTTGGATCTCAGCCACGCTCATCATGATCGAGGGCTTGTTCAAGGTCGCTAGATCAGTGAACTCGTCGACCTGGAAATGCACCTCGGGATCAACGACATCGGTGACCTCGAACGTATAAGCGAGAAACTTGGCCGAGGTATATCCGACGTAGTTGTTGAGCGGCTGCAAAAACATGTTGTCCTCGTTAAAGTGCTTGCCCACGCTGACCTGGTTCAGCATCTTGGCTATTTCTGCCAGGTTTTTGCGCTGCAACGGAGAGATCGTAGTCTCGATGACATCAAATGTCTCAGGGGCCACAATTGCTGGATTGATATAGCGGTAATAGACAAGATGACCGACGACTTTCATAACTTGCGTCTCGGGCTCATCGGGGAACTTTGCAGTCAATGCCCGCCTAAGTTCGCGAGCTATATACCGCATGCCATAGGGCATCTGGTCGAGCGAGTTCTGAATCGCGCTTATAAACTCGTCTGCCAAAACACGCAGCTGCCGCAAGTGTCTGATAAACGTAGTACGCGTCTCCATGTCGTTAAGCGCGTCTTCGCGGCTGATATCATAGGCGCGACGCGACTTCTCGCCTGTCCGCGACTCCTCCTCGCGGATAAGCGTGCGGTAGATGACCAGGGGATCAGACTCTAGATCAAGCTCCGGGTCCTCAATCACTTTTTTGATCAGAGGCTGCAATAGATCGCGCAGGTACTTGCGCTCCTTGGCACCGCGGTTGTAATGCACAGCGAGCTTGATAAATATCGGGTTGCCGCGCAAAAACTCGTGCAGAGACTCGATCGAGGATAGCTCTATCTGGATAGCCGCGCAGAAGAGCTTGAGCAAAAGATACTCTTCACGTGCATTCTGAGCAAATCCAAACAGTGTCAATACAATGGTCTCGATAAGCTTAGATATAGAGATGGTATCGCCAGCGTCGCCATGCCCACCTGTGCCGCTCATCATGCCCTGGCCGCTGCCATTAGCGACTTTGCTGCCGTTGGTCACCACCGACTGCCGCATGGCCTTGGACCCGCCCTGATTGAGCAAGAACAAAAGACGTGCCAAGTAGACAGGCTGCGTCTGCAAGAGATAAAACAGATTCTGGTAGCACTCGAGCCGCTTGCGCGACTCCTTGTCCATGTTTGTCAAAGAGTATATCGCGTTTGCCGATGCTGCTGCCATGCTGGCCAGGCCAAGCGAGGTATACGCGCTGCGCAGACCGCCGCCAGGCAGCGTTGCCGATGCAGGACGCCGCAGCTCTTCGAGGAACCTAAAGTGTCTTTTGGTCTGGTGCACGATTTCTTCGAGCGAAATGCGGTTGCGCACGAGCAGCGCGATCTTGATATCGAGCTGATCGAGGATCCTGCTGGTCTGCTGGTTCTCGCGGATCTGACGCACAGCCTTCTGGCGCAGCCTCTCAAGCTCCAGCTCCTCTTCCAGATCCTGGTCAGTGTCCTCCAGTAAAGGCGCGCAGCTCTGCACGATTTTGGGTGTCGGCGGCGTATCCTCGACAGTCAGCGTGCGGTATGCCTTGCCAGCAAGCTTTGCACGGTACATGTTCTGCATCTTGACAATGACATTGACATTGCGCTTAAGGTGCGTCTTGTGGTCGCGGATTCTCTGTCTGACCAAGTACCCGCGACACAGCGCCTGAATACGCTTCACACTGCTTTCGACGCGGCCCCATGTGGTAAGACGCGCTCCAACCTCGTTGCGCACGATATAGCCGCGACACAGAGCCTGGAAACGCACGATGGCAGCGGTCCAGCCGCGCATCTCGTCGAACACCTTGCGCGCAAGCTTGCCGCGCACCAGGGCCTGGATTCCCGTAATGCGGCGCTCCAATTCTGTGCGCTCAGCCTCGAGTCTTTCCTGGTGCTCGCGAGCCGCCTGAGCACGCGCTAGTTTCTCCTGCTCCTGCTTTTCTTGCTCGATGCGCTCGCGCTCCTTACGCGCCCGCTCGCGCATGGCCTGTTCGATACGGCGCTCCTCGGCCTCTGCCTCTTCCCTGATGCGTCGTTCCTCGGCTTCTTTCTCCTCCTGAACACGTCTTTCCTCGGCCTCGGCCTCCTCTCTAACACGCCTTTCTTCAGCCTCAGCCAGGAATCGCCTTTGGTCTTCCTCTGCTTGGATGAGCGCTTGCATCGAGCTGACTTGGCGCTTGGCCAGGACCATGCGTGCCATCGACTGCATGACTATGGACGAGTCGACCATGCGCAGGTAGCGCCGCGCCTGGCGCTTCTCCTCGACATGGCGCTCGGCTATGCGCTGACGCGCTGAGCTCTGCACCTGGAGGACTATGTCGATGCGTTTTTGCCAGTACCGCTTGGCTTTTTCCAGACGGTCAATGCTGGGGTCGTCCAGGAATGACACGTCCTCGCTAAAAGCCACCGAGCGCTTATTTAACCCATTGCGCTGCTCTTGAAAGCCGTTGTCGTCGTCGTCGTCGTCGTGGTCGCGTGGACCGTATTCCTCTTCAGAGTCATAGTCACTGTCAACATCATCAGCTTCGGGCTGATCGCCAAACAGTTCCGAGGCCTTCATGGGCAGCACCTCGCGCGACAGACGCGGACGACGGCTGCCGATGCTCGAGTCGATCATATGGAACGACGGCATGTTTGCGCCCAGGTTGTCGAGCTCAGCCTGGGTCTGTGCCAGCTGTGCCTCTGAGAACTCGAGCCTACCAACAAGATCTTGCATCTCTGGCGCAATTCCCATTTTGAGCAGAAAATGACTGAGCGCATGCAGACAGTAGATGACCCTGGGCATGTTCTTTCTGTCATACAGGTCGGTCAGCTCAAAGTGGAACAGCTTAGGCAGCCGCACCTGGCGAATAGCGCGCAGGAAAAAATTTATATTATCCGTGTACTTGAACGCAAACCTCTGCCGCACACCATTGCTCAGAGGCCCGCTCATCGCCGACAAGTTGCCTGTGGGCTGCTGTTTTGCCTCGTAGATCTTGCCCACGGCCTCTGGACAAAAAGTACGCGCCAACTTGGCCAAAGCCACGCCGTCTCTCAGCGAGTCCTCGATAATTTCGACAGGCGGCAAATCCTCAGCAATGCATGCCTCGATCCATTCCTTGGCCTCGCATACGTGGCAGAGATACTCGTAGGCCGCCAGGTTCTTGCGCTCCATGTCGCACCAGTTGCCATTGCGCATCAATGACGTGCCGTACGCCTGCGTCGACGCTTCGCGCTGCAGCCGATGCCGGCCCTTCATCCCCATGACGCTGGGTGAATCTGGCGGATCCAGCATCAGTGCCGACAAAGGCCTACCGGTGATAGGCGAGTTGGCGTCGAAATACACAGTGCTGCCTGGGCGGAACATCGCGCTCATTGGTCGTGGCTGCTCGGCTACTGTACGGCTACGTGCGCGGGCAGCAAACCCTGGGCTGCTCTGCTGGTCGCCCGCGGACAGCGCTGCTGCCTTGGAGTGCGGCGGGGTTGCTAGGTAGTCCGATTGGTCGTCCATGTCCTCTAGCACGTGTTTGCCGCCGGATACCTTGCGTGTTCGCCGGAACGACCCGTCCGTTGTTGACTGACCATGGTGCACCGAGGCTGTGTCTATGCTCAGTGTGGTTGCGCGAGGCCGACTGTTCATCTTATAAAAAAAAAGAGTGAGACTGACGTTTCCTTATTTTGCGGTGATAAGAAAGGAAAGATGCGAGTTGTGTATCTAGAAAAGACTGCAGATGTTTGTTGAGAAGAGTGTATGCGTTGTATAATAAATGTGGTTTTTGTATATGCGTGTGTATGTAAAAGAGAGAAAAATAAATATTAGAAAAGAAATGGAGTATTTTTGTTGTTGTTGTTGTTGACTGTTTCCGAGATGGCCAGAATACAGAAAACAAAAAAAGGTTGGGTAGACTAGAAGGAAAAAAAAACAAGAAAACAAGAAAACAGCAACAGCAAGAACGATAAAATCGGTTTTCTTTTATAGCGGAAGCTGAAAAAAAATAATAATAATCTAAACAACTTGTTGCTGCTGAGTTTATTATCGGAGATAGCAACAGCGAAAAAAAATAGCAGTCGTAGACAGCCTCTGTTTCCTTGTCTCTTTATTTATTACAAGGCAGAATACAACTGATGTATGCTCTCTACTGAAAAAAAAGAAAGTGGGTATCTAATATACACAAAAAGAGCTTGTTAGTCACTGTACTTTTTATTCTGTTGAATGAGTATAAAAGTCAAAAAAAAAATATATATATATAATGCTACTTGAGTGTCTTTTTACCTTTTGGGTTATATTTTTTTATTTCTCCACTCTGTCAAACTGAAACAAAAAAAAAAGAAATAGCGCGACGAAAAAGAAAGAATACGCAAACAAGTAACAAGTAACAAGGGGAGATGATAACAAAAAGCAAATAAAGGAAAGGAAAAAAACACGAACGCAAACGAGGTTTAAAGAATTCAAAAAAAGTTAAAAAATAGAATGAGTAAAAAAAAAGTAAATAAAAGAAAGGGGTTGAAATGTTTTTCTAAAAAGCTCTTGAGCGTAAGCAAGCAGCTGGTCTGCAGCATTGTCTTTATTTTTTTCTTTGTAAATAAAAAATCAGCAGGCCGCCCAAATTTTTTCACTTTATTTTTTTTAAAAGAGCGAATGACCAATTTGCATACAATCAACACTCAGTCTGCTTTTACTGGTCATTCTTACCAAATATTACCTACAGAAAAAATTAATGTTGTTCCTTGTAGTGGTTGTCTTGTCTACCAACTGACTTGCCAGTATAGCAAAAAAAAAAGGGGGGGAAAGGAGGGTGCTCTAACAACGGAGTGGGTTTAAAAAGGCAAGAGTGGTCCCATCAAACAATAGATAATTGGTGCCATTGCCTATAGGTCTACGCTGTAAACCTGGTAATAAAAGTATACAATCCCTTCCTGACCGCTTTTGCATCGCTCTATTTCATTTGTTTAGCTAATTTAGAACCAGAAAATAAACACTTTATGGCTTTTAATCTTTAGTCATGGCTTCTTTTTTGTTTGTTTGTTTGTGGAGAAAACAAATAGTCTCCACGTTAAACATCAAAAATTCAGTGTGGAGACAAGGACCATAAATGATAATAAAAAAAGACCACACACGAATCAGATAGTCAAAAAGAAAGAAGAGAAAAATCCCGCCACACTGGGTCAGCTTATCTGCACAGCTTGTCTCATCGTCATCGTTCACAGCTCTGCACTCCATATTCTTTTCTCATCCTTCCTTCCTCACTCTTTATCTTTTTTTCATTTTTATATTTTATTATTATATTACAGCTAGCTGCTTTGTCAATAAAAATAGAAAATGGCTGTTACTCGCAAGCAGAAGCTCTCCTCTGCTGACCTAGCAACGCTACCATCACCTGTTGTCGCTGAGGGAAAACGTATTTCGCGTATAGTGTTTATAGCGCTGCTGCTTGATATCCTATCTTTCACCATCATTTTGCCACTGCTACCACGGTCTCTAGAAGCATACAAGGCGCGAGAAGGCAACGACAGCGACACTTTGCTTGGCTGGGTACTCCACAACGTCTCTCTGCTCCGCCAACTGATTCTGGCCAACGCTGGCACCCGTGCATCGCGCTTTCTCCAGCAAGGAGCCCGCGCAGACCTAGTACTTCTTGGCGGACTGCTCGGGTCAGTATACTCGCTACTTCAATGCATCGTTGCACCGATCATCGGCCGAGCAGCAGACCGCTTTGGCAGAAGACAGACGCTGATGTTCTGCATGGCTGGAAACATAGTGTGGACAGTTATCTGGGTGTTTTCATCGAGCTTTGAGAGCTTTTTGATTGCACGTATTATCGCTGGATTGAGCGAAGGCAATGTGCAGATATCCACGACTATTATTGCCGACGTCACGGATCCTCGCAACAGATCGCATGGCATGGCGCTGGTTGGAATCGCATTTGCCGTTGGGTTTACTTTGGGCCCATCCATTGGAGCATATTTCTCCAGAATGGATCTTGACACTCT
>JANBOH010000250.1:0-22515 GCA_027478445.1 Coemansia asiatica | reverse complement strand
TTGCACGTGAGAAGCAGTGAGATTAAAGGCAGCTCCAGCCTCTTAAATTTATTTTCTCCGCTTTTTCCAAATCCACTACTTAAAGCGGCAGTTGCACATGAAAGCCAAATGACTTTTAAAAGAGAAAGAAAGATGCTAATTGCAGGTTTGAAAAAAATCTACCTTGCTGCAGATCTAATCAGCTTTCAGATTAAATCCGATCTAGTCGAAATTTCTAGATTCACTAAAAAAAAATTGATCATTGTTGTTTCAAAAGCCTAGCCACAAAACATGGGTGGATTCTTTTTGCCTGCAAAAAAAAAGACGCAGTTTCAAAAAAGCTTTTATTTGTTCTTTATTCTTTGAATTTGTTTTTTTTATAACTTGTTGATTTACTTTTATTCTTTAAATTTAGACATATAATGTTTGTTGTTCGCGTTGCTACGGGCAAAGTCTGTTTTGCTGGCTTGACAGCTAGTAGTGTAGCATCACATATCGGTTGCAGCAGCAGTGCGAAAAGCGTTGTCAGAGCAGGTGTTTTGAAAAGGCATATTTGCACAAGAAAAGGTAAGAAAGTCTAATAACTATTCCTTTTCAAACTGCAAATTTTTTTAGATACGATCTTCATATCTATGATTTTGAGCTTGGAATATAAAGATTTTTTTTGTTGATTACGGTAATATCGCCGACATACGCATAAGCACCTTCATATTCACCCAACAAAGCTGGTTGCTATACTAAACAGCTTTCTCTGACTACTCTTCAATTGGCTATCTATATCTATTTATTTAGATGAAAGAAAGCATTATTCCAAGGACCCAGGACGCAGTTTTGCGAGATCGCGCAAATTTCACACAACAGCAATACACCAGGCCGCGGAAGATTTCTACTCGGTGCTCGGCGTAAAGCGCGACGCATCGCAGTCCGAGATCAAAAAGGCCTACTACCAGCTAGCCAAAAAGTACCATCCAGATGCCAACAAGGCGCCGGAAGCCAAGGACAAGTTTATAAAAATACAAGAAGCCTACGACACATTGTCTGATGAAAACAAGCGTCGCTCGTACGACCAGTTTGGCACTGCAGACCCGACAGGCGGCATGGGCGGTGGTGGTGGTCCTGGTGCTGGGTTTGGCGGATTCGGAAATATGGAGGATATTTTGTCGCAGATGTTTGGCGGTGCCTTTGGAGGCGGTATGGGCGGTGGCGCACAAGGAAGGAGAGCCGGTCCTGGACGAGCTGGCGGTATGGGCGGGTTTACTTCGGTGGGCGAGGACATCGAGGCCGTAGCCACAGTCTCGTTTATGGATGCAGTCAACGGCACCAACACGACGGTCACGATTACGCCGATTGTACGCTGCGAGCCCTGCTCCGGAGTTGGCGCTAAAAAGGGCGCTAAACGGCATACGTGCTCTGTCTGCCATGGTACCGGGCAGGCGACGTTTACCATGGGCGGGTTCCACGTGCAGCAGTCATGCCCGCAGTGCGGCGGCGAGGGCTGGACCATCAGTGCCAAGGACCAGTGCTCGTCTTGTGGCGGCAAAGGTCGTGTGCGCGAGCGCAAGACAGTCAATGTCAATATACCCGCTGGCTGCGACAGCGGCATGCGTATTAGGATGGCGGGCATGGGCGACATGCCCATTGAGGGCGACGGCCCGGCTGGCGATCTCTTCGTGCGTCTGCGTGTGACGCCCAGCCCGGTGTTCAAGCGCAAAGGTGCGGATGTCTATTATGCTGCTAGCATTCCCTTTACCACCGCTATTTTGGGCGGATCCGTGCGTGTGCCTACGGTCGATGGCGATGTTGAGGTCAAAATCAAGCCTGGCACGCAGCCTGGAGATGAGCTAAGGCTGCGCGGTAAGGGCATTCGTAAGCTTAACTCGTCAGTTCGCGGCGACCAGTATCTGGGTCTGCGGGTCAAGCTGCCTACGCAGATCACTGAGAAGCAGCGCGAGCTCATTGGGCAGTTTGAGCAGGAAGAAGAGTCGGGCAGCTCTGGCCATCATAGGTCATCATCATCAGAAAAAGACGGATCTACCAATTCCAGCTCCAAGCCCAAAGACAGTGAGGGCAAGGGCGAGGCCAAGAGCGAGAAGAAAGAGGGAAGCGGCTTCTTTAGCAGGATAAAGAAGGATATTGAAGAGGGCTTCGGCAAAAAGAAGAGCGACAAGAAGTAAAATAGAAAAATAAAATTTAATATAATTTTCTTTTTTTTTCATAGAGATTGAAACACACATATAATAAAAAGAGAGAATAAAGAGAAAAAAGGTAGGTCTATTGATCGGGAATGTTCCATGCAAGATCCTTTGCGTTGTCGTAGATTTCCTGGAGCAGCCGGTAGACGTACGATGGCAGATGGCCGCCATTGTCATCGACAAGGATGTCGACCAGATCAGGGGGGACATAGTCGTAGCGAGGACTAACAACATCGACAGCATCGACCAGATGGCCGTCGCCATAGGGCAGAATAGCATCCGGAGCCATTAGAGCATTTAAACGGTCGTCGTCAAAGGGAAAAGACGGCGCGTGCTTGTAAAGACCAGCGCAGACCATCACCTGGGTCGAATGATGGCGCGCAGCAGCAGCAATCATATGAGTGCCGCTAGCAGCAATAAGGCCGCCGTTGGCCATCACAGCATGAGTGCCCAGAATAACCTTGTTGACTCTCGACATGATGGCAAAGACCGCGGAATCGGGGATAACCGTGACCTCGATGTTAGGACAGGTCAGCGCCTTGGCCTGCTCATGGCCGTCGTAAGTCGGTGCACACTCGGTCACGATAACCTGGAATTTGCGTTTACGCGCAGCAGTAAGAAGGAAATTCTCGACAGTGCGTGACCGGCCGCAGGTAAGGATGATCTCGTTGGAATGGATGTGGTCCAGGGCGCTTGTGGCAATCTCCTCCTCAGTGCTCTCCATATCAGCGATATACTCGTTTATCTCGGATATAATGTCGGTCTTGATATGATAAAGATTGGACTCCTCACGCGCCAGCGACGCCGCTAGCTGGTCTGCAAGGTTCCTGCTAGACATGGTGCTTCCCAGGCCCATCGCCGGTGTCTCGGTGCCCCTGGACGCTGGAGTCGAGGAAGCAGATCCCGAAATACAGGCGTCCTCGATTCTGGGTGCCGCCTCGTTGACTATATGCAGGACGCGGCAGACTATGTTGGTTATGAGCAGTTCGCGGGGCTGCGCCTTGAGGATTCGCTTGCCGACGCCTTTGATTATTGTTTTTAGGCTCTCGGCGTCATTCCAGCGGCTGTCGGCGACCACATGGCGCATGAGGTTGGCGGTTTTCAGGGCCACGGTCTTGGACCCCTGCAGCTCGCCGCGCTTCAGCTTGGTAATAAAGTCCTCGATGTTCCCCGCTAGCTCTCGCGAAAACGGCGCTGGGTGCTGCTTTGGCGATTCCATGATTCAAAGGTTGGAAAAGGAAGGTAAATTATTGGCCAAAAAGTAAAAAAAAAAAAAACGAAAAAAAGGAAAATTGAAGGAAAATTAAAAAAGAAAAATAATAATTTAAAAATTTCAAAGAGAATTTCGAAAAGAAAAAAAATTAATTTCGTTTCCCTTTGCTTCTTTTTTTTTTACCTAGTTTCAGGTTGAGGATGCCAGGTCTAGTCCTGTATCAATGGCTTCTGCCAACAGACTAGCAGCGTCAGACCATAAAACCAGATCACGCTCAAACCCAGCAACATCGCTATGAAGACCAGCAGACGTGTGTATAGGAATCCGCTGCATCGCCAATAGCCGATGCTGTTGCCTCATGCCAGCCTGGATCTCCGCGACCGCAAGCATAAATTCTCTTATGGTGGGCTTGAGCTTCGACTCGCTCAGATCCAGTGCCTCCGACTCCTTCTGCCCTTCTAGATCCCGCGGACCGCTCATCATGCGGGTAGCGTGGGATGCCGTGGTAAGCAGCGAACACAGCTTCACCTCGATCTGCTCCAGCTCCTCCAAAGAAGCGTCTTCGAGTGTAGTGGTTGGCCTGGAAAGATCAAACTGCAGGTTTGGTGCCACGGGCTGCGAAAAAGAAGCAGATGGAGATGGGTCGGCTTGCAGGAGTACGGTGGATATGACGCCGGTCGACCCGCTCTCTGCTACAGCTGGCTGCTGCAAGCCCACTTGTGCTATTGCCGAAACGTCGCTAGGTACCGGTGCACGCATTAGTGACTCGCCAAGGCCCAAGGCCATTCCGCCGATAGCCGAGGCACTGGTGTCTCCGACACTCTGAGCCGCCATCTGCATTTGCATCTGCATGGCGATTGGAGCCTGCGTCTGCACTGGCTGCGCTTGGATCTGGCCAGTACTTTGAGTCCGCGCATAGGACAACAAGCTATCATTGGCAGCGGCATTGCCCGGGTTATTAGATTGCTGGCTAAACGGGGGCTGAGCCGCCGATGGTGTCATGGATGGCGCATCTGACGGCTGCTGCATCAGGGCTAACTGGGCCAATGGTATATCGCCCATATCGTCCGAGGACTGCGAACTAGACCTAGATTTGGCCCCAAAGTTTTTATTTTTATTCACAGACTCTACCGTCTGCCCCACACCATTGCCCATGGATAAGCCCAGGGCCTGCTGCTCCAGAGAACCAATAGCCACCGGTTGCTGGGTGCCCTGGGAACCCGGTCCAAGTAGCCGGGCAACCATATCAGCTGCACTGGCGTTATGCATCGAGGAAGCAGCGTTAGCCGGCGTCTCTTCGATATTCATCAGCTGGATGGACGAGAGATCCACAGTGCTGGACTCGTTGGCTGTCGCGTGTCCGCCCATCTCGAGTGCACCGAGATCAACGCCAAAACTGCTTAAATCACTGGTCAGGCTGCTGCCAACTAGCGCAGCGTCGTTGATACGGGTTGGATCGGCGCTGGTGGTTGTGTTGGTGCCCAGGTCGCCTATGTTGCCCTGGATGGCATCGTTGGTGAACGAACCAAAGAGGTTGATGGTGTCTGCGTCCAAGCCGTCGGATCTGCCAAAGTCTGCGAAAGATGAAAAGTCATTTGCATCGCTGGATCCGTTGTTATCGGGTCTGTTCGAGTTGCTCATTGAGAAAGGGGGGGGGTTTGTATAAAACGGTTGATCTTTGTTTTAGTTTGTCGAAATCTGTGTGGCTTTTTGGGAAGAAAAAGGGACCAATAAGTTTGGCAGTTTGCAGCTGTGCTTTACGGGTAGAGAGCACGTGAAGAGCAATACAACATGACGATGGTTTAGTTTACATACAATAAAACATAAAAAAGAAAGTAGAGAGCTGGGTCAAAAAATATAAATAATTTGGTACAAAAAAAAATAAGACTAAAGATACACATAGCTAGTCAGCATAGAACAAGGAGGGGAGGCTTTACTAGGAGCGAAGAGCCGATAGACGCGCGCGCATGTCTTCTAGATCCAGATCCGACTCTGCCTCAGACTCCTCGGCAGCGCCAGCATGCAAGGGCTTCTGCTGCAGCACCTCTTGCCTCTGCGACACAACCGCGGGTTTATCGTCCACCTTGACGCTCTTGGCCTTTCCAAGCACGCCATCAGTGATCTGCGCCAGGACATTCTCGACCTCCGCCTCCGCCTCGTCCTCCAACTCCTCGTCCTCCAAGCTCTCAAACATATCCTCCGTCATCTCCTCAATAACCCCCGCCCTAACCATCTCCTTGGACATCTCCATCATAGTATGCTGCAGCTGCGGGATGCGCATAAGCTGGTTGACAGACTTCATCACCTGCGTGCTCTTCTGCAGGCTGCCAGCGACCTTCAGTAGGGCCACCTGGCGTGTAAGTTCCAGCAAAATAGAGTTGAGTTGGGCTTTGCTCGTTATTATGCGGGTCTTTTGCCGCTGACTCCGAACGAGCTCCTTGGCCAGGGTACGGCAGGATGCTAGGTCGTTCTTTTTCGCGAGTTGCTGGATTGTGCGCTTGACTTTGGCTTCCTCCGTGGATATGCCTCGGAGCTGGCGGTCGAGCTCGCGCTCTTGGCTACGCACGCTTGACCGCCACTTGCGCACTAGCTCATCTGGCTTTGGCTGTTTGGCGAATATTCCGAAATTGAACATTAAAAAAAAAAGATTTAAAATTTGAAAATTAGAGTATATTGAAAATTAGAATATATTGGTGCTCCAAAAAAAGAGGTTTGCAAAGCAGTGGAAGCAGAAAAAAAAATATAATATAATATTGGAGCACGTGGAGAGCAAAATAATCCCTTCTTTTCATTCGTAGTGGACGGGGCAGGCTGGCGTGCGCTGCAGCCACTCGCTGATGCACGACAGATGGTATGTGCAGAGACAGTTGAGGCGGGCGACGCGCTGGCCGGGACCAAAGTCGTCGAAGCAGATGGCGCACTCCTCGCCTAGCAACGGCGTGTCGCCAGTCAATTGGTACGCCACATACCTGACGCCCATCGGAGACCGCGCAGCTCTGGTGGTCGCAGCACCCGAGGCAGGCGCCGAGCCCGCATGATGGTGAGCCGAGCTAGCAGCGTTTGCAGAAGCATTGGATACGGCGATTGCAGCAGGCGCCGGCGTGTTTCGCTCGAAAAAGCCAAGGAATCCGGTGCTTCTACGTGGCTGCGACGAATCAGTAGGGACTGCTGAGCTGGAATTACCGCTTGGCTCTGCCAATAAGCCGTCGTGGCGGGTGCCGCCCTGCATCTCTGCAGAAGTGTCCTCGATGCACGACCGGATATGGCGTTCCTGGGCCTCCTGCCATCCCTCGCCGGGCACCCGGCGCATCAGATTCCAGATCGTCGCCCAGTCGCGGTCGCACACGGGGCATGCGCGGATACTCGATGTGCTGGCGCGCGCGCGTGTGGTCCGCCAGGAGGGCTGCGCTGTTCCGCTCGAGTGGCTTCGCTGGTGACCAGTGCCCGCTGTCAATGTGCCGGGGTCACGGAATATGTTGTGCGCGTTGGCCGACACGTCGGTCGACAAGCCGTCTGCAGCAACCACCACCACAGAGCTGTCAGCCGCAGCCGGCTCGAGCTGCTCGACGGCCTGGGCGCAGGCATCGCATACGCGGTGCTCCTGGAACCGCCAGCGCTGATTATCTTCTCTGCCGCGCTGCCTGAGCATTGCCAGCGGGGTGTTTTCGTCATCCTGCAACTGCGGCGTTGCATAGTATCCCAGCTGCTTTGGCCCAGTGGGCGATGCCAGCTGCGCGCGCTTTGACGAGCAGTTGACGCAGAACAGCAGCCCGCAGCGTCGGCAGTGGTGCCGCCGCAGAAACAAAGTGAACCGCCTTGTACACTGCCTGCATTCAACAGTAGAGTCATCGGGCTCCCATGCTGACTCGGGAAGACTCTGTCTCTGGAACAGCGCCGGCAAAGGATACGAGCCGCTCTCGGATTCAAATGGGGTTTCTGCGCTGCTACTGCGCGCTTCTTCAGTTTCTGCTGCTGGGGACTGTCCGTCGGGCGCTGCCATTGTGGTGGTTACTATCCGGACGCCAGCTCGCAGGTGCTCCAGTCTGTCGTCGGTTTCGTCGAGCTGCTCGGTGTGGTTTGGGCAAAGCGTGCCCTGTTGCGTCTGGTGCCACGCATTAAAACTGCTTCCCAAATGCATTAGCCTCCCCCTCCCGATAGTAACTCTAGAACTATTCGCGCTGCTTTCTATATAAAAATGCAAAACAAAAAAAAAAAAACAAAAAAGTCTCTGTAAATGGAACCGGCCAAAGTGGTAAAATGGAGGAAACTTTAAAAAAAAAAGTACTTGTGAGGGTTAAAAGAAGGAGAAATTGTTGGCAATTCAACTGGCCTGGCCTGCCTTAAAAGAAGAAGTGGAAAATAAAAGAGTGTTTGCGTCACAAGAGAAAATGATCATCAAGACATTGTTATTTTTGTACAAGATACCGGAATTACCAGTTCCTCTTTCATAAATTCATTTTTATTTCTTCTTCATTAAAATCTACAGGGCGCAATATATTCGAGGAAATGCTCAGCGTTGCAGCCCGTGCTCTGTCCAGCAGCCGTCGCGCCGTTTATTTGCAAGCAGCAGCGATCAGATGGCACCACAGCAAATACGAGACAAGTCAGCTGGGAGGCCCCACGGGCACACCAACGCACCGCATGTACTTCAATCGCCAGGGCAGTCCACTCTCGCCCTGGCATGACATCCCCCTGGTGGCAGACAGCGCAACCAAATTGTACAACATGGTCTGCGAGATCCCGCGCTGGTCCAACGCCAAGCTGGAAATCGACACCAAATCGCCGTTCAACCCGATCAAGCAGGACGTCAAGAATGGCAAGCCAAGGTTTGTGGCCAATGTGTTTCCATACAAAGGGTATATATGGAACTACGGCGCGCTGCCGCAAACATTCGAGGACCCCGGGCACCGTGATACAGACACCGGGTGCATCGGTGACTCGGATCCGCTCGACGTGATCGAGGTTGGCCAGGAAGTGTGCGTGCAGGGCAGCGTGCATCGTGTTAAGGTACTTGGCCTGGTTGCGCTGATCGACGACGGTGAGACTGACTGGAAGATCTTTGCCATCAGGGCCGACGACCCCATGGCATCCAAGGTCGAAGATATCGGTGATCTGCAGACCCACATGCCTGGCTTGGTCGAGGCCACCGTCGACTGGTTCACCAAGTACAAGGTGCCCGATGGCAAGCCGCTCAACAAGTGGGCGTTCGGCGGCAAGCCCAAAGACGCGGTAAGAGCAAGAAAGCTTGTTTTCCACTATTGACTTCTTGTATACGTATGTGTCTTGCTTACTCCAATCTAATCAATCCCGACTTGTCATTTTTTTGGTAGGCGTATGCGCACTCGGTGATTGCAAGCACGCACGAGGCATGGAAGCGGCTGGTGCACTCGGTAGCTAGCACCAACGCCAACGGATTCAGTCTGTAAGTATAACAAGGAAAGCGTGATAGACACGCTGAGCCCCCACCTGGCATTGTTTCGCACACGCCATTGGGCCATTTAAATGCCGAGATTACATTACAATCGATCAAAGCATAGATCGCTTATCAATTGACAAGGCCACTATTTACACACTAACATCCCCCCCCCCCACATTCTTTCTTCCCTCGTGTTAGGACGAACGTGTCTGTCGAGTCAAGCCCGCACTACCTGGCGCCCAGCGATGCCAGCAACGCGTTCAAGGCCCTGACCGACCGCTCGCCCGGCCAGATGTGTCCCGACCCGCTGGCCGAGAAACAAGCCGATCCGGCTGCTGGCTTTGTGCCTCGCTCTGCTCCTCCCAAGTGGTACTTTGTCAGCTGTGGCGGTTCCATCGCAAACTAAGACCAAAGCCAAAACAAGGTACGACTCGGCTCGCTGTTCTCTCTCCCCCAAAAAAAACATTAGGGATGATTTGGCCACTCGGATTAGGGCTTTTTTTTTAAGCAGAACTGGTCCAGGCATCACATATTCAGTAATCGGCTCAGAATGAAAATGTCCAAAGCGAAAAGCGGGAGTGGGGGATGGATGAAAAGGCGCTGCTTATGGATAGTGCACCCAAAGTAATTTTTTTTGCATCGTGTTTTTTTGATAAAGGAATGCAAAAGAAGCTTTTGGAGAGTATAAAAGAGGCGGCGATATCTGGCGGCCTTGTTTTTATCCCTTCATTCTCCAGCGCTCTTTATTTATTTATTTATTTTTTTCAATAGTGAACCAAAAAGTATACTTTTGATCCTTATCACTCTTACCATCACACATTTATTTACAAAACCCAGACATGGCCATCACTCGCATCCACGCCCGCCAGATCTTTGATTCGCGCGGCAACCCCACCATCGAAGTCGACCTGACCACCGACAAGGGCCTGTTCCGCGCGGCCGTTCCCTCGGGCGCATCGACCGGCGTGCACGAGGCCCTTGAGCTCCGCGACGGCGGCTCTGCCTACATGGGCAAGGGCGTCGAGAAGGCGGTCAAGAACGTCAACGACAAAATCGCTCCAGCACTCATCGAGGCCAAGATCGCCGTCGAGGACCAGACAGCCATCGACGAGTTCATGCTGAATCTCGACGGCACGCCCAACAAGTCGCAGCTGGGCGCCAACGCCATCCTGGGCGTGTCCCTGGCAGCTGCCAAGGCCGGTGCGGCAGAAAAGGGCGTTCCTCTGTACCAGCACTTCCGCGACCTATCTGGCCGCTCGCATGAAAAGTTTGTCCTGCCTGTGCCCTCGTTCAACGTCATCAACGGTGGCTCGCATGCGGGCAACAAGCTGGCCATGCAGGAGTTTATGATCCTGCCTACCGGCGCCACGTCGTTCACCGAGGCCATGCAGATGGGCTCCGAGGTCTACCACCACCTGAAGAGCGTTATCAAGGCAAAGTACGGCCAGGATGCCACCAACGTCGGCGACGAGGGCGGTTTTGCTCCCAACATCCAGTCTAGCGAGGAAGGGCTTGAGCTTCTGAACGATGCTATCGAAAAGGCCGGCTACACTGGCAAGATCTCCATCGGCATGGACTCTGCTGCCTCGGAGTTCTACAAGGACGGCAAGTACGACCTGGACTTTAAGAACTCCCAGTCGGACGAGTCCAAGTACCTGTCGACCAAGGAGCTCGCCGACCTGTACACCTCGTTCGCCGACAAGTTCCCCGTGGTCACCATCGAGGATCCCTTCGACCAGGACGACTGGGAGGCCTACCAGCATCTGCAGTCCACCCTGGGCCAGAAGATCCAGATTGTCGGCGACGACCTGCTTGTCACCAACCCCGCGCGTATCCAGATTGGCGTCGAGAAGAAGGCCTGCAATGCGCTGCTGCTCAAGGTCAACCAGATCGGCACAGTGACCGAGTCGATCAAGGCCGCTAATCTCTCGTTTGAGGCTGGCTGGGGCGTCATGGTTTCTCACCGTTCGGGCGAGACTGAGGACTCGACTATCGCTGATCTTGTCGTTGGTCTGGGCACTGGTCAGATTAAGACTGGCGCGCCTTGCCGTTCGGAGCGTCTGGCCAAGTACAACCAGATCCTGCGTATCGAGGAGGAGCTCGGCGATAAGGCTATCTATGCTGGCGACAAATTCCGCAAGGTCTTTTAAATTAACTATTCTCTGACTGATTATGAATCTTGTTTTTCTATCTGTGTCACATTTAACTAACATTTTTATTTAAAATGTCTTTGTTAAATTTTGCACTTCACAAGCGTGTAAACTAACGGGTAAAGTACAAGCTAAAGGGTAGATACCTAGTGGATATAAGTCCTATTGTTTAAAAAATAAAAATAAAAAGCATGGATCTATTCAGTACATAACGAAGTTATTTATCCCTGCTTTTTTCAGCATTTTAGATGGTGGATGGAAATTGCATCTGGTCAGTAAAGCAGTATCCTCGTCACGGCATGGCTTTAAACCATGCCTTTTACGAGCTTGACTCTGCGTCTCATCATTCCAGACATTGTAAGGAATCTCACCCAATTGATGCATTTCAACGGCTTCCGGTTTTGCCCAGTGGCAGATATGCATAAGAATATGGGTATGATCAGCATACCTTTTTTATTATTATTAAAACAAGTATTTTTTAATTTTTTTAAAGAGAGATGTTGAAGGTCTTCATGTTGAGATACTCGTCGATGCCGTAGCGCGATCCCTCGCGACCGATACCGCTTTCCTTGACGCCTCCAAACGGCACGACCTCCGAGCTGATCGAGCCCGTGTTGACGCCGACCATGCCTACCTCGAGTGCCTCGGCAACGCGGAACACGCGACCAATATCACGGGTAAAGAAATAGCCAGCGAGACCCACAGTCACATCGTTAGCACGGGAAACAACTTCCTCTTCGCTTGAGAACCGGAAGATCGGGCACAGAGGACCAAAAGTCTCTTCGCACGACATGGGCACGTCGTCAGAGACATTCACCAGAACCGTGGGCTCAAAGAAGTACCCATCCATGGAGATGGACTCCGGACGCTTGCCGCCAAGCACAGCGCGGGCACCAGCATCGACTGCGCGCTTGAGCTGGTCCTCGATCTTTTTCATACCACGCTCAGTGAGCAAGGGGCCAAAGTTGACACCCTCGGAAAGACCATGGCCAACGCACAGGTGCTTTTTGACGAGATCGGTGAACTTGGCAACAAACTCGTCATACACAGACTCGTGGACATACACGCGGTTGGCGCAAACACAGGTCTGGCCAGAGTTGCGGAACTTGCAGAAAATCAGCTGCTCAGCGGCAACGTCAATATCGGCATCCTCAAAGACTATGAACGGCGCGTTGCCGCCAAGCTCCATCGACACCTTCTTCATGGTCCCGGCTGCCTGGCCGCTCAGAAGCTTGCCCACAGAAGTGGACCCAGTAAACGAGACCTTGCGGATAGTCGGATTAGTC
Source organism: Coemansia asiatica (assembly GCA_027478445.1). Classification (NCBI taxonomy): domain Eukaryota; kingdom Fungi; phylum Kickxellomycota; class Kickxellomycetes; order Kickxellales; family Kickxellaceae; genus Coemansia; species Coemansia asiatica. The sequence continues at coordinate 10,279 of JANBOH010000250.1, read as the reverse complement.
GTTAGCTCTTTGCCCACGTCAGACGTGTGCTCGGACGAGCATGGAACCACGTTAAGCACGCCATGCGGAATGCCTGCGCGATCAGCTAGCTCGCATAAAGCCAGAGCCGAAAACGGCGTTTCGTGCGCAGGTCTGATCACCACGGTGCATCCAGCAGCCAATGCGGCGCCAGCTTTACGGGTAATCATGGCGTTGGGGAAGTTGTACGGTGTGACAATACCGACTACGCCCACGGGCTGCTTCATCACCACCATGCGCGTGCCCTTCATTGGCGACGGAATTACATCGCCATACGCACGTTTAGCCTCTTCACCAAACCACTCGATAAACGACGCGCCATAAGCAACCTCGCCCGTGGCCTCCGCCAAGGGCTTACCTCCCTCCAGCGTCATAAGTCGGGCCAAATCCTTGCTGTTGTCCATGATCAGATCATACCATTTGCGCAGGAGCACTGAGCGCTGCTTAGCAGTCGTGGTCTTCCAGCTGACGAATGCGCGGCTGGCTGCTTCCACGGCCTTTTGCACGTCTTCTATATGCATATCTGTGACGTCGCCGATCTTGTGGAGCGTCGCTGGGTCCTTGACCTCGAATGTCTTGCCTGACGCTGAGTTTACCCATTGGCCGTCGACGTAGGCCTGGGTTCTGAACAGGCTCTTGTCTTGGATCTTTGCCAGCTCGTCCATCGAGTTGATCTTGACTGCATTGGATACCTGCATTTTGGAAATACTGCTAGAGCTGAGTTTCCTGGATAAATGTATAGTTGGTAGTTTTTGCGGTTTTCCACTAAAATGTGATGTTGCTGTTGCTGCCAATATTGTAGAGCGGCTTATTTGTTGTCTGGTTGGTACTACTCGATTGATACGAAGCTAGAAAAGTAGATAAAGAAAAAGAAAAAGAAAAAAACGCACTGGGTGTTCAGTTTGACAGAAAACTAGATAATGCTTTTGATACATACCAAAGGATCCTTTTATATCTTTGCCTGCTTGCTGTATTCATTAAATGTACTTTTCAAGCACAATATCGCTTACCATTGCTTTTCTTTTCTTCGTTTCTTTTATTTTGTTATAAAAAAATTACAATGAAGAAAAAATTGTAAAGACGTAAGATGTAAATGCAGAAGCAGCCATTCCGTGAGAAAAGCGACTCTGGGCTAATATTTTTTCATCCCGTCTCCTCTCTCCCCTGGTCCGGAGAAAAAAAACACTAATATGCTATTTCAAAAGCATCAATGCACTTTTTAAACAATACCAGCGATAGCTATAGCTCATGCTCATCATAATGACGCACAGAGACTCTTCAAGCAGAGTCTGGCAGTGAGCGGATCAACGTTTTTCTGAACTACTGTTGTCTGGATCCGTGCCATCCGAATCCGATGACGAGAGCTCGTCTATGTTGCCATCAAACAGTGGAATAGCCAGACAATTTTTGCTACTACCAGTCTGCGAGTCCTTGGCAATAATCTCATCACAATTCTTTTTCTTAAGCGCCTTGCGAGCTATAGTCCTTGTCACCTCAACAGTTTCCTCGCTCTCATCGATATAGTCGACATCATCGAACCGGTGCTTTTTCGCAGGTTTCTCCATTAATCCATCGGCAATCTTTTTGCGCCGACGCTCTTTCGCCTCTTCCTTTGCCTTTTCAGCAGCCTCTGCTTTGTCGACTATTTCCTTTGCGTCTTTGAGCGTCTTTAAGCGGCGGCCGTAGATGTCGCGGCAGTTGTCATAGTCCGCGGGCTTTTTCTTCGACATTTTGTTTCCCTGCGACCGAAGTGTGCTTCCAAACCCTCCCTTGCCGCCCAGCACGCGGCTACGCAGTGTCAGCCAGGGCATTGCTGAGGATACAAGTGTCTCTTGGGCGCTGAGCCCATGCCGTCCTGCTATATACATGCTGGACAAAAACGCAGACTCGCATCCTAGCTGCTGGCAAAGTTTGGTTTCTAGGTCTTTTAATGGCTGCAAATAGCATATGTCAAAAGAAAGTACTCGTTTATCTGGGACATTCACTAGAACAAGCATATCTAATAAAAATTTAAAAAAAAATAATTGAGTGGGTATAATAACAAATTTTGCGATAATATAGTTATTATCCACTTTCAACACATTTATTTGTTCTGCTATTTGCTTGCAATACACACGTGCAACGGCAGTTGGGGGAACAAGAGCGTGACAGTTCTTTTTTAATTATCAGTTTTCGAGCAACTTGAAAATTTTAAATAAATGCTTTTTTTTTGGAGAAGCACTTGACTATGCATCACACGTATCTTGCCAAACAAAGCTGTTTAAATGTTTTTGTTTTCTTTTTTCTTTTTTGTTTTTTGACCGTTAATCGAACAACGTGCTGGAAAATACAAAGCATTCTGGCTGTATCTCATTTGGTGAGCCAAAGAAAAGATGGCCGTCTCCATTTATTAATAGAAAAACGAATGCAGTTAAAAATGCTTTTTAAAGGAAATGAATTCTTGATACCAACATGAAAAGTAAAACATCCACCATTTTCATACATCTATTTTTTTTTACCACGTTTAGTTATTTTTCCCCTAATTATTTTATATATATTTTAATGTTTTTACCGATTGAATTTATCCTGGGAGCTGTTGCTGGCACAATAGCTCTTAATTTTGTATTTTATGCAGCCAGAGCCAGTGGGGTTTTTACTACCGAGAAGCAGCTTGCATGGGTGGTTACTCTTGCAAGCTGTATATTCGTTACCTTAGGATCCATAAAATACTTTGCATCTGCCATCTATGTCCGTTTAGAACTTGCAAATCTCGTTTACACAGATACTTTGTCTCTGAGCCTAATGGGATTCTTCTTTGCGTATCTTTTCTGGGACCTTTTTCTCGGAATTATATACTATCGCTCAACTATAACTATACTCACAGGATATATCCACCATAGCCTGTACATGTACCTGTCAGTGTTTTCCGCAGTCAATGACTTTTCAGCCATATTTTGTCTAATGTTTTTTTAACGAAATCCCGACTATTGTCTTGGCCATCGGTAGTATTTGGAAAAAGCTTAGAAGTGATATTTTATTTATCGCTCTGTTTTGCTTTACTCGTATTTTTCTCCACTCGGCCTTTGCGCTCAAGTTTTATGTCGATGCCGAACAAAGGGTCCTGTGGAAGCTCATGCTGCTTGTACTTCCAATGCATGTTTACTGGTTTTATGGAGCTGTTCGCCACTATTCTCAGAAACGCAGCAAACCCATTCAGATCTAAGATAATTTTATTAAATGATCAGTCGATCAGTGGATAGGCTTTTTTTTCAATGATAATCAACAATCACGGTAATGGTAATATTTTTCCTTGCACTTTTTTTTTTCTTCTTAAAGCTCTTTTATTTTATTTATCGAATTCTTTTAATAAAATTTTTTTATTTTATTTCTATTACATTTTATGCTATGAACATTCTTTGTATACCACTATCAAGTCGGTGTCTGCAAAGCAAGAAATTTCCTGGGTCAGCAATGGCCTTCTTTTGGCTCAAAAGCATGCACACCAGTGCATTTCTGCTGCGGTCAAACACTCTGGGCAAAAATAACAAACACAAGCAGCGGTGGGAAAGGCAAGAAGAGCGAAATGATATCAACTATGCTATCCAGTTTAACAGCAGAAATGACAGCTTTAAGAACACCGGAAGAGGCAGTATCAGGGTTCTGGCCCATGGATCAATGCCTACATGGCCACAGGACGACAAGATCGACGTCAATTTTGCGCAGAGCCAAAGAGAGCGAGCGCTAAGATCGTTTAGAACAGACTCGGGCGTAATCAAAAGATGTCAAAACTTTGGAATCAGCTTTGCTTCGTTTAATATGTGGAGCAAAAAGTATGCAGACGATGCCATTGCAGAAAAAATAGACAAGCTCAAAGCAGAGAACCTTGTAGGTGTGTTGATCAGAAGTGGACGCGAGGGGTTTCAGTACTTTATTATTAACCAGTTTTTTGCCTACCTGAGCGATAATGCGCCTAATCTGGTCAAAAACATCGCCTATCTGCGCATGCTCGCCGACCTGCGATACCCGCACGAGTGGATGTCCAACACAAGAAAGATACATCGCCGAATCATCATGCATGTCGGACCGACTAACTCAGGAAAGACGTATCACGCGCTGCAGCGGCTGCAAAACTCGAGAAACGGAATATACTGCTCGCCGCTGAGACTTCTTGCATACGAGGTATACAACCGCATGAACAAGGCCGGCGTCTCGTGCACACTGGTGACCGGAGAAGACCGGCGAGGCGCAGATTTTTCAAACTCAAATGTGAAGCCCGTTGGATATAACATTGAAGGCGAGCCACATGTGGCTATCAAATCGTGTACGATCGAGATGGCTTCCTTGGACAAGCGCGAAGTGGCGGTTGTCGACGAGATCCAGATGATCGCTGATAGGCAGCGTGGATGGGCATGGACTAATGCGCTTCTGGGCCTGCAGGCTCACGAGATCCATCTGTGCGGCGAGGTATCTGCAGTGCCCATTGTCAAGAAAATATGCGCTGCGCTGGACGAAGACGTCGAGGTGCGCGAGTACTCGCGGCTTGGACAGCTGCATACGAGTAAGAAGTCATTAAATGGTGACTGGAGTCGCATCAAGCCAGGCGACTGCGTAGTGACTTTTTCTCGAAAGGAGATATTCGAGATTAAAAAGACTATCGAGGAAAACACTGGCATGCGTTGCGCTGTGATCTACGGCGGCCTGCCTCCAGAGGCCCGTGTCGAGCAGGCGAATCTGTTTAATGACCCGAATTCAGGCTACGACGTGCTTGTCGCTAGCGATGCCATCGGAATGGGCATCAATCTCTCGATCCGGCGCATTGTGTTTACTACGCTTTCCAAGTTTGATGGCGGATCAGTTGCGCACATCAGCGTTTCGCAGACACGGCAGATCGGCGGTCGTGCTGGACGGTTTGGCTCTGGCGCCGATGCAGGCGAAGTGACCACCTTCAAACCAGAGGATCTGAAGCAGCTGACAGAGTCGATGGGCGCGCAGCCGCCAATGATTCAAGCAGCAGGAATCATCCCATCATCAGAGGCCATCGAGACGTTCTCGCATCAGTTCCCCGATGTGCCGTTCTCGGAGCTCTGGTCCATGTTCCGTGACATCTCGACGGTCGACGACGACTATTTTCTGAGCAGCTTCAGCGGCCAGGAGCAGATTGCACAGTGCATCGAGCATTTGCCGCTAAGTGTAAGAGACCGTTACCAGCTCATCTACGCGCCCATCAATGCGCGTGACAGTATAGTCGCCGCGTGCCTGGTCAAATACGCGAATTATGTGGCTAATAACACCGAATGCCACATCGGCACTGTGATCAAGCTGCCCGTGAGAGTGCCTACCAACCGCGAGCAACTGCAGGTATTTGAGCAGTGGCATCGGGCGATCACGCTCTTCATCTGGCTGTCCTTCCATTACCCAGAGATATTTTCCAACATCGACGAGGCAACAGAGCTCAAGGTCCAGTGCGAAAAGTCCATTGCTCAGGGGCTGGAAACCATTAGGAACCGCCAAGGCCCCGAAGGTACTACTGGATCGCAGAAGAAAAGAGAAGAAAGACATGAAAGGAAGAATCTGAAGAGCTCCAGGGCCTTGGATAAAATTGAAATGGCAGTTAAGAACCATATGAAGCAGACTGCCAATGCATAATTAGTTTGTCCCTTAGAATTTTCCCCCTTTCATTTATAGATATTTTGAGTTTGTCGTTTACACGTGACGACATCATTCCGCTTCTAAACTAAGCTTTTGCCTTCAACAATTCTCTATAAAATTGAAATTTCTTCCTTGTTTAATTCCGCCTGTTTGTGTTTTTTTTTCTTTCATTCAGTTATAGTGTATTTTTAAAAAAAGTCGCCATTCTGCAAACTTTTCTTTACTTTTTTTTTTTTTAGCATGGGCCAAGCTGTCTCTCATTCGCTGGTTGCCGCAGCCGACCTACAGCCGCCGCTAACCATGGGCGTCGGCGGACTTGAAACCGCGCTTGGCGAGAGTCCGCAGCACATTCGAATGCTCGGAAGCACGCGATTCATGAAAACGATTCTATGTCGACTGCCTGCCGAGGGCCAGCTAGTTCTCCGCGTGTTTATGAAGCCGGTCAGCATGGCTTTCGACCCTACGCCGCAGATAGCTGCGCTGCAGCAGCTCTACCGTCGGCTCCAGGGCGCCCAGCATGTCCTGTCGTACACGCGAGTTGTGAGCGACGACCGTGCAGTATATGTTTTACGGCAGTATCTGCACACGAGCCTGTACGACCGTATAAGCACCCGACCTTTTTTGGCGCCCGCAGAGAAGCGCTGGATAGCGCGTCAGCTTCTGGAAGCGCTTCGACAGGCGCATGCCAGAGGAGTGTGTCATGGCGATATCAAGGCTGAAAATGTTGTTGTTACTAGCTGGAACCTGGCTTATTTAGCAGACTTTGCGCCATTCAAGCCAACATTTCTGCCTGCAGACGACCCGGCAGAGTTTAACTTTTATTTCGACTCTGCTGCGCGCCAGTGCTGCTGCATTGCTCCTGAGCGCTTCTATGACCCTGGAAGCGACGTTGCTCAGCAGCTGATGACATCAGTAGTTACAGGGTCGACAGACACAAAGTCGCTGGCTCTAAGGCCTGCCATGGATATCTTTGCTGCTGGCTGCGTCATTGGGGAGCTGCTTCTTGATGGAAACCCTCTTTTTAGTCTCTCGCGCCTTTTGCAGTATCGGCGGGGCGCTCTGGACCCAGATTCGCTTGTTGCTAGCATATCAGATCGTCCGATGGCCGCGCTTGTCCAGCATATGATACAGCTGTTGCCAGATGCACGGCTTTCTGCAGAGGAGTACATTGAAAAATGGGCCAGCGTCTTGCCCGAGGCGCCAGCAGCAGCATATATGGATCAGGCTACGCCCGACGAGCGGATGCAGAGACTCTATGAGGAGTCTGATCAGATAACAGACGCTACATGTGAAATTGCTGCTAGCGTTGCATGCGCCAACGTGCGCAACTGCGTGCTCCCGAGCTCGCGATGTCTTGGAATCAAGGTACTTCTGCGGTGCAGTAGAGGCCCCATGCGCGGCGACCTAGATGTCATACTTCCGTACCTTGTTGCGCTTGCTGCTGATGTCTCTGCGCAAGTGCGAGCCGAGGCCATTGTAGCAATTCGCCAGCTGCTGATGGATCTATCTAGCCTAACACCGATAAATGTTGGAATCTTTGATGATTTTCTCGCGCCCCATCTGCAGTACTTTGCTGCAGACACCAGTGTCGGTGTTCGGTGCGTTGTGGCTTCTGTGCTGGGCGACTGGGCCGACTCAGCCCATGCTCTGCGAGCCTATGCGTGCGACCAGTTCGACTCGCAGCTGCAGTCTGCTGTCGCTCGGCTCTCCTTTGACGAGGCCGAGGTCAAGCACGTTCTTCTATGCTCGTTTCCACAGCTCTACGACTGCCATGCTCAGAGTCTTTCTCATATTATAACCTATCTTAACGATAGAGACTGCTGGTTTTTGCGAGCTGCCTTTTTTGATGTGATATTCGCTGCAGCTGCACGGATAAGCGAGCATGCATCACGCGAGTACATAGTGCCGCTTATCAATCTGGGTGACCAGGAGGCATTTGTCGTTGTCAGTGCTCTGCGCGCGCTTGTACGCTTGCTTCCCCAGATGTCGCCAGCTATGCGCTGGGACAAGCTGGTTGAGGCATATAATGTTCAAAGGGCACGGTCTGAGCTGCGTCTGCCAACAGAGGAGTTTGTCGAGTTTTTGCTGACCAATGCTAGCCTGCCGATGCCTGAGCCAATCGCACGGCTTGCTCTGGAAATACATGCTGCTCAGGTGGCTGAGCAGCAGCAGCAGCAGCCAAGGCCTAAAAACGCGTCTTTGGAAGACAAGCAAAATTTGTCAGCTCCAGAAGAACGTATAATACAGCTGCGGGAAATCGGCGCTGCTTTGCAAACTGTGTTTCTGACACCTGTTCGCGATCCGTGGTCTGTAGACAAGAAAAACTTGTTAGAAAGCAGCTTTAAGCGCAAAAAGGCCTTGGAGCTGGAGTTTTCCTCGTCTGTACCACCAGTATCTTCAGGCACAATGATTGCAGCAGCAGCTACAGCAGCGGCGGCTACAGGGGCTACAGTGTCTCGTAGACTACGGCTAGACGGATGGCGTCCAAAGGGCACTTTGATTGCCGAGATTTCCGAGCACAACGATGCTGTTACACATGTGGCATCCTGCATGTCTTCGGGCTTTGTCACTGCTAGCGAAGACGGCACCCTTCGTCTTTTTGATACTGGATCTCTGCGCAAAAACGCAGTTTGTCGGTCTCGGGACACTAGGACACAGGGTGGCCGCATCACTGGGCTGGTTTATCACGGATCGCTTGACTGCCTAGTCTCTAGCTCTGACAATGGTACCATCCAAGTGTTTCGCGCTACAAAGGCACAGGGGTTTTCAGATTTACTAGCAACCGCAAACTTGCCAGCTGACGAATATGCTACCAGTCTTGCTTTTGCCAAGGGGTGCTATTCTGAAAGCAGCGCTGGATCTACAAATGCCAGTGTCTCGGTAGTTGCAGTGACGTCAAAGTCGCGAGTGCTGTTTTTTAGCATAGTCGATATGCATATTCAGGACACAATCAGTCTGCATACATCATATGGTCGACCAATCTCGATGACAGGCGATGGATCGGCATTTGTGGTCATTGGCACATCGAAAGGAACGCTGGTGCTTATTGATACAAGGTTCAGGATTGAGCTAAAGACATACCGCCACTTCCTTGGCCATGCGATCACTTGTCTAGAAACTTATTCTTCTGATAGCATGCTTGTTGGCACTGCGGCAGGCGATGTATCCTCGCTAAATCTTCGAACAGGGAAATGGCCCACCTGTGTATGTGCACGTAGCTTGCAGCAGCTGAAGAGCAACGAGGTCAATCGGAGACTAAGGGTCAACGCTATTGCTGGTCTCCGGAGCACATATTTTATATCAGCAGGCAACGACTCGATGCTTCGGTACTGGGACTTGGATCATCTGGAAAACTCTTATGTGGTCAATGCGATTGATTCCAGCGCCACGCCGTATTCGTCTTATCGCTTGAACGATACAGTGTATTATTGTGAAAATGCACCTGTGCCACCACGGTCGCCCTCAAGCCCCAGGATTTATTCGCGGGCCGCTGCGGTTGCTGCTGCATCGGCTGCGATCAGTGATGCTGCTATATCCACAAACAATGCAAGATCAGGAGGGCCGATTATATCTGTTGCTGTATTATCATCCCCAATGCCAATGATTGTTGCTGGTATGCAGAGCGGCACTATTAGGATATTTGTCTAGAATGAGGAGTTCGTAACTTTGTAGTTTTTAACAGTTGTTCTGGATAGATAAGTAACTTGCTGATTTTTTATAACCGTGAATATTATTTTGTAAATTTGAATATAAAATGCATTTTTAGCCGCCAATGTTTAGCTAGCAATCTAAACCCCAAAAAAAATTCAACAATTTTGTATATTCTCTGTCCACTTACTTTCATGCATTATTTAACATGCAACTGACACCTATCTGTCTTTTGCTTAAAAAATACTCTTGTCTGTTTTATGCCTATCTCAACTACTCTGTCAATGCACTGCTCAGACATGTAAAGTTGATTGTAGAGACAAATTCTCCAGGATACAATATAAGCAGAATGACCCTTCAGATTGGAAACAGCTCTTTTGAATTTAATGCAAAAAGCCCAGATCTTTGTAAATGCAATAAGGAAATGCTTGCAGTCACTTTGTTGTAAAGCTCAATCATTGACACAAATAGTTTTAAATACATGTCAATTCGCTAACATAATACTTCAAAATAAATACAGAGTGAGTATTAATATTTTTGTGCAACCTTATTACAATCAAGTTCTTGTTACATTCAATCTCTTAATTCCAATAACAAAACGTAATCAAAGGAAGGTATTGATTGGACACTTCCTCCTAAAGTTTTGTTCTTCTCACTGAGCTGTGTTCATTTTTTAAACCAACTGGACATAATCTGACTATACTTGTGAATAAATGGTGTTAAAAACGAAAACTAATTTTTTTGTTTTCCATTGCTATTTGACAGCTGGGGACATGTCAATTGGAAATTTTGACACATATTTTTAGCAACTATTTTAATTGTTGATCAACACGAGATACCACATTTTGCATACATTTACATGTAAAAAAAGAATTTGAGAAATTTGACACATTTTTAGCTATTATTTTGATTGTTCATCTACATGAAAGTACATAAAATGTACATCTATGCAAATGAGAAAGAAACAGAATAAAATTGATTTGGA